>LPNX010499042.1:575602-587347 GCA_001517045.1 Pseudotsuga menziesii
ACGTTGAATATGGCAGCAGATCAAAAGTTGTTGGACTTAGTTGGAAGTCTCCTTTAGATGATTTCCAAGACCCAAAAGAATATTGGGGAGATGCTCAAGATACAGAGAAGGAAGAATGAAATGAACCACCAGATTTTGCAAGACTCTATTGGTTTGCAAAGGGAGGTGAAAATCCTTCTGGAAGCAATCGACAAGGGAAAGGAAGGTGGATCAGCTATGGGACATTCATCTAAGCGACCCATTGAGAAACGGTCTAGGCATGAAGACTCAAAGGAAATTGAGCAGGTAAAGATGAAGCAGCTAGCGACATGCTGGAGATGTGGAGGACATCATTTATGCCAGGACTGCCCAATGAGGGAACATGATGAAGGCTATAGCCGCAAGGTTCCCAGACTTCGGGATCAGCTAGAAGCTGAGAACCAGGAGGAAAAGTCCATGGAAGCCGAGGGGCTTGGTATTGAACGTTCAACATTAATGATTGAACATGGGATAGATCTGCAATTTTGAAACTTTAATGTGCAATTATATATGTATTGTATATATATGTACTAGAACACCAAGGACGGTGTTACTCCAAGGGGGAGGGGAATGTAATGTCCCTGGTTTTGGCCCCATTTGCATGATGTATATATTGTAATTAATCCTGGTGAGGAGCTCAAGGAAAAATCCCCACCATCGATTTGGTTGCGTGTGTGTTTCGGCAATGGGGATAGTTGACGATGGTTTATCATGCCATTTGGCACATTATAATTCGGCATCATGTAAACATGGACATCAAATAAAATAAACCCACAACCAGCTACGACAGTGCAACGTTGAATGAAACGGGCATGGTTCCAAAGGATAAGGGGTGGGGGACGTCAAACCTTAGTTTTTGGGGAAAAAAACCCATGTTTTACCACCTTGTTGATTTGTCACCTTTCTTGCCTCATCCAACCTCTTCCAACCTCTTTATTTTTTTTTGTTGGGTTAGTTGGGGGCAGTTATGGCTGAAGTGGTGGTGGCGGTGGAGGACTGTCAGTCCCTTGCTCATGTGCCCACTCCACCGATGACTACATTCATTCCAGTTCCTCCACGGCTAGGCATTCTTGCCCATGGTCTGCTCATTCCTCCTCTCGAGGGTCGGTTGATTCACGCGCATAGGAAGCTATTTTCTCCTCATGCGCAGACTAGGATCCTCACGCAGAGAGACGTTCTTCTCTCTCTTCATGCACAGGAGTTCTGTGTCGGTTATCCTCACGCAGGGAAAGGGTGAAATCATGGCTGTCACTCAGGATTTTCGGGGGCAAGAGCCATTTCTACCCTTAGGAACTGTGTGTAAGTTTCCTTACTGATTTGTGGCCCATGCATATGTTTTCCTCTGTGTTTTGGGGTCTAGTGCAAGTTGCTCTCACGCACAGACCATTGGATCCATTTTCCATGTTGTGAGTCATGCTCACTGATTACATTTTGGGACTGTTGTCTTCCCTCTGTTTTGTTGGCTGTGGCATCCAAATTCGTTTTGGGCCACTGTGGATTTCCAATCTGTGGGCTGTGTTCTCCTCTCTCCACGCTGGGAGTTGGCTTCTCCTTTGTTTTGGGACTGTGTAAGTTGCCAGTCATTACCTAGAGGAATTGTGTGTGCTGTGGGCTGTTGATTCCCAATATGTTGGCTGAGTTTCCCTGTTTTGGGACTGTGGATTGCTGCTATCATCCATTGTGTGTTTGGGGCTGTTGGAGTACCCTAGTTTTGGGTTGCAGCTGAGTTGTTTTGGCCACGTTAGGGCCAATAACAACTCTGAGTTGCCTTGTAGGCTTGAGCTGTGTCTCACCTTTCATCTGGGACTGTCACCGATTGTTTTTCTTTCTTCACAAGACTGTGAAGGGATTGTTTTGCTGCGGGTATGCAGTGGTTGGTCTTCAGAATGTGCTCGCTTGGCAGATTGTTGAAGGCCTATCAAACCCAGCTGTGTTTGGTTTGGTGATTGTATTCCCTTGGTTATGTGTAAGCCTTCATTGACCCTTATACTTGGAGGAATCATGCCCAGCTCAGGGGTGGCAGCGTTGCTGAGATATTGATGAGAAAGCTGACCTATGGTTGGGTGGAACGTTGCAGTGACATAGCTAGTTGCAGGGTGAGTTCTTCATCAAAAGATAAGTGCTGCTGACTATCCGATCTCTGCAATTATATTGATGTCAAATGAACTATGATGAACATGTTAAATGCTGGAATGTGTGTTGCTTCTGCTGAATTGTCAAGTGATTATGTACTCTGGTATGTTTATGCATCTTTTATGATGGGTTATGGATCCTGTTATGCATGTTGTTTATGTTTCTAATATCAGCATTTTTCTTGTTTATGTTCATGGGGCTGCTTTCCCGGTTGCTTGTGGTGTTCGTCGCATCCTTTTCATCGGTCCGAGGGATGGGGACGTGACAATTATGATTTTATATCTCAGCAAACTCTTGTAGCTTCTGGTCGAACCAATCTTGAATTTCTAGTCTCGTCGGATGCCAAAACATCTCCTCCCTTCAGTTGCACTAAGGTCCTGACAACAAAACCATTTGTTGACACAAACTCAGTAAAAAAACCATTTGACAGTTCCCACTCTATCGACACCCAAACCACTGCGATCTCCCTAAGCACCGACCCAGACAAATTTTACCCCATTCGCCAACACACGCAGAGTGGATGAAGTCCCACCCAATATGTTCAAGGGAGAGAGGACAATGTTCATCTACTTATCAACTTAACGCAACATCATTCAACTGATCTAATCATTCAACTCAGGCATTAACAAAACCTCATTATCAGTCAAAATATCTCATTATTATACTAGAACTGCAATAAAACATTGATGTAAAAATAGATCCAACATAATAACATCATTTAAAGCAGGGAAACATCGCATCATTTACATTTCCATGTCACAAATACATATTGCATTCATAATTGAGTTACAGAAGATAGAAGAACACAGAAATAGAAAAAGACACAATAGTTCTTCTCAACTTCTATCATGTCATATTAACTTCTACACAAAATCACATATTCTCCAAAACATTTCACAGATCAATAGATCTCAAATCATGCACAAAGCACACAATCATACCAAGAAATAAGATGATCTCCAAAAATTTCTCTCCAAAGATAATTAACATTTTCAATTCTACATCTACTTATAGGCGTGTGCCTTTACATTCTTGGTCCAATTAACTAACTTTCTAACTAACTCTTACAAATTCTACAAAATATGAACAAATCCACATAATGCAGTCCAAAATGACCAAAATACATAAAATAATGCAACTCCAACTTGCGTAGTATCTTTGAGCTTGCACAACATCCTCAATGCTGCGTAACTACCTTATCCCAAAACAACCCGCAAATAGAGATCTTCCTCCCTGCCAAAGGAATTTCCTTAGTTACACACTTATTCCATAACGTTTTTGGGTTCTGAGAGAATCACACTATTGAAGATGGGGAAAGTAGAGAGAACATATTTTATGAGGGTTACTTTCCCAACAAGGTTTATCCACTTCATTCCCAAGGCCTACACTTTATTATTAATAATTTGTAGAATTGGGATCCATATTGTGGAGCTAGCTTTTTTTAGCTGAATGGAATGCCTAGTTATATAAAGGACTTCCATTCCACCTCTAACCTACACCTCAGATCCATATACATTTCTCTCAAAAATTTTGGATTATAGTTCCAATCGTATACACAACTTTTTTCAAGTTTTCTTCCCCACCTAAAGAAGACAGAAAGAGGTCCAAGGTATTTTTGAAACATTTTTCTTGATTGATTGAGGTGCTTCCTAGAAGTATGGTATCGTCAACAAATTGGGAATGATTTACCGTATTAAATCCTATGGATATCCACAATCCTAGGATGAAACCTTCTTGTTTTAACCTGTTCAACCTTCTATTCAAAGAACCTACAATGAGGATGTACAAAAATGCTGATAGAGGGAAACCTTGATGGATCGCTTGTGACATTCTAAAGAATTATGTAGTCCTTCCATTTACTAGAGGTACGATCCATGGGGTATTATTACACCTTTGATCCATCTCACAAATTGATCAGAGAACCCAAATTTCCTAAGAATTGAGAAAATGAATTCATTTCGGTTTCTATCAAAGGAGTTTGCTAAATCTAGTTTTATGTCCATACCTCCTTCTTTTCTCCTTTGACTAGAGTGGATTTCTTCTTGGACCATAATGATGTTGTCAAAAATTTGTCTACCTACTATAAACCCTCCTTGTTTGATTGACATAAACTTCGGGATGAAATTTTTAAGCCTATTGGATATTATTTTTGTTAGAATTTTATAATAATAATTACACAAAGATATTGATTTGAAACACTTGATAGAAGTAAGGTTCTTCTCCTTGGGAATCAGAGTGAGGAATAAAGAGTTTATTTCACCCCGAAAATTTCTTTGTCTCTAGTCTAGTTGAGAATTCTGATGAGATATTTTTAAATGATAGGCCAACATTTCCTATAAAAGTTTATGGAGAAGTCATTAGGTCCCGAAACTTTATCCAGATTCAATGTCAAAACATCCTTGAAAACTTCCTCTACTGAAATAGGTCAAGACAAGTATTCATTGTCTTTTAATGTGATTATACATGGTATTTCTAAACTCATTTGTTCTACATCTGTTGCATTGTAATCTTCTCTTTTCTGAATAGGTTTTCAAAGAAAATTTGTACCTCTTCTTTTATTTATTTTCCCCTTGAACTTCGCTCTCCACTGTCTTTTTCTAGATCAAGCATAGTGTCCTTCCTCTTCCTCTATTTGCATTGATTATTGAATAATTTTGTAATTTTGTCCCCACTTTCTAGCCACATAATTATGGAATGTATTGTCCACTCTTCATGTTGCTTGTTGTCTAGATTATGACATTCCCCATCTAACTCTTTTTCTTTCCTCAATATTTATTTAGTTACTTTATCCTCCTCTATTTTCTACTGCAGTTCCCATAACTCTTCTAGTTTCTTTTTTTCTTTTCTTTTCTTATGTATTGATAATGCTCCTTCGCCAATTTTTAAGTGCTCCTTTCAAGTTTCTTAATTTAGATTCCCAAATAAATATTCGGGATCCTATAACATCCACATTCCATTCCTTTTAAATGATGTTGGGCACACCTTCTGACATCATCCATACTATACTAAATCAAAAAGGAATAGGACCTAAATTCTCAATTGGTGCAAAAACAGGGGAAATGGGCCTATGATATGATATCACTGAGGGAAAAATTTTAGATTCCTGGAATGAGAAGTCTATTGAGAAAGTAAGAGCTTACCAAAAAATTGTCAAGCTTGTATGCAATGTGTCCCAGTCACATTCTTTTATTGTTCCAAGTATATCTTCCTTTCTTTTGCTTAATATCTATCAAATTCCAGGAGTCCATGAGGTCTTCTAGTCTTTCTTCAAAAGGATCAGGAAATTTGGATGCACCTCTTCTTTCTTCTGTTGAGATTGTTGCATTAAAGGCTCTTGCTATAATGCATGTTGTCACAAAAAATTCTCAATCAATGCAGACAAAGATTTTTTCCCTAGTCTAGATGGGGAAAATATAGAACAAAAGATCACAACAATGCATCCTCTCTCTAGATTATTAAATTAATTGAATGCCGATATTTCTTACCTCACTGAGAAGGTGATTCTTTCCTTGTGATTCTATTACGATCAGTTGTACCTACAAAAGAATTTAAGCAAAAATATAATTCAACGATCTACACTAATGATCAAGGAGAAAAGTAATGAATAACTGAGATTAACAAAAATTATTCATAGGAAAGGGGAACACATTTTTATTAACAAGATAAGAGAAGAAAAAAAACAAATCCTTGATATTGAATCGTTGTTCTCACAATGTCTTTTGACTCACAACTACAAGATCTACAAAATCTACAAATCTCACTTACAAAGACACACTTTTTTCCTCCTATACCAACAATGATTTCAGAAGTATAATGTTGCTCTCTTAGTCCTATTACGTGCCACATCCATGAGTGTAAGCTTGTATATATAGGCCAAAGAGGTACCAAATGGGTTGAGATTCTTTGGGAAGAAGGTGAGGGACCATCCCTAGAGGCTAGGGGTATGAATGCCACCTACCCCAGGAAGTTAGGAAAATCCTACACGAGGACTTTCATCTAGAAGGTTCTCAAAATATTCTCTTTTTTCCCTTTTGATAGTGTTGACACACCTTATGCACTAGTAGGAGGCATGGACACTCCTTTTCCTCAGGAAACAAGTGTCATTGGTGCACCTTGTAATTAGGAAAACAATGTAAGGGTAGGATGACACTATATGTTATAAGGAAAAGGGCGACAATCTTCCTAGGAATCAGAAAAAATATCCTACAAAATATGGTTTGGCTAGGTAACTTCAAGGGACTGAGCATAGTGAAAAAAATTTGGTGTAACAAAATTCACCTGAAAGTATGAAGCTAGAGAGATGTGATAAGTGAAATACTTTTCTAGATGTGACTTGGGATAAGAGGAAAAATAGTGGTCAGTGAATATTTGACACAAGACTAGTTACAAACTATCTGACTCAAATCATGTCTATTGACCAATACATTGCATATCCATGTATAGTGAACAAGTCATGGATACCAATAATACACTGTAGATCCAAGATCAACAAGACTCAAATAGGGACATAGTTACAGAATATACACTGTAGATCCATGTCATCCTAACTCAAACTTGAGAATAGCCACCATACCTACAATGTGGATCCATGCAATGACTAGAAAAAATTCCATCGCAACCTGAGGATAGGCACATATTCAAGTGAATAACTAACCACTTAGGCTATTCATTCCAATCTCAAATAATATGAATCTATCCATGTGAATAAATTTCTTGATGTCAAAGATGGTAGAAGCCATTTGATTACCGATCATTGATGCATACCGTTAACAAGTGTGAGGAAGATCACCATTAATACCAATAATTCCCAAGGTACCCTAGTACATTCCTCCAAATGTGAATAGATGAGCTAAAGTTGAACAATCAATAGAATATTCCAATCAGAGGCCAATGATGAAAACATACTGTTGAAAGCAAGGAAACCTTCCATTCAGTAATGCATGATTCAAGGTACTTTATTCATTTCTAAGACTAACCATTGGATAATGTGTTGATGTATAGAGGAAAAGAATCATCGAAGGAGGGTCACGATGTTTCCCCCATCGTCGACATGAAACTTGGAACAAAAGTTATTTTGAAGTGATCTTTGATAATGCAACAACCAAGGGACTGAATTAGATACACATGTCTCAAAGGAAGGTAAAGTAACTACATAACTAGTATGTGATAAAGACTCCCCTTGAACATTAAAAGGAAAGACAAGTGACTTGGAAACATTGACTCAATGAGGTAGAGACAAGACATAATGAAAATACATGATGATGCATTCTTTGAATTGAATCAAAGGAGTGAAATGAATCATGAAAGTGGATCGACTCAATGACAATATTAATACCCAACTGTTTGAATGAAAATGAATGCAGGTGCTGTGTTTAGGGGTGACTAACAACTACCATTACTACAAATGAAAAATGTCCCCATTACCTTAATTTCTCCATCACAATGGATGAGTACCTATTTTATTTTCAACGAGCTTGAAAAGGGTAACAAACACTCGATATATCTCATCAAGTGATGATTCCAACCTCATATATTTTATGAACCTAATAAAAGATGGGTTCATTCCCAAAAAACGGCCATTCAACGATTAATTTTACAAGTCCGAAGAAGCTAAACTTAGTCTTCGTTTCATGATTAGATAGTCTGAAATGACTAAGAAGACTCCAAAGTGGATTTTTTTAGTAAATTTAGTCCCCGAGGTATGGAATTTTATAAACCAATATGTAGGAGAACTATTCTAGTTGCAATGAACTAGAGTATACCTTTTTCATAAATGAGTCTAAATGGTCTGAAAAGGGGGTAAACTATCACCAGATAGATGAAATTTCAAATAATTTTATAAGCATTAAAGAATCAAGTTTGCTTGATTATCTTTTCATATTTAAAGAGCCTAAAAAGAGCCTAAAGCTAACTCTAGGGGTTTACTTTTTTGTATCCATTTTAACGAATTCGAAAAAAAGTGATAAAATCATGCTCGATACCTTTTCTCTGAGTTTAACGAGCATGAATAGGGTATAAAAGGTGCTGAGGAATTTTTTAGATTTCATCCAAAGCAATAAAATGTAAAAAATAATCTCTATCATAGCCAAAAACATCCAATGAGGCCCTGAAATATTCAAAAGAAACATTAGGTCACTTTCACTATACAAACTGTAGAAACATATAGTAAAAACTCACAATATTCAAATTTTTCACCATTTATTTTTTATTAAAAATAAAAAAATAATATAAAAAGGGTGGAATAGTAAAAATCAATTACTATTTTGTTTTTACCATACGAGTGGAGTGAAAAGTTGTTTTTGAGAGAGGGATTTGCAACGAAGATTCTGGGAGCTATGGCGATCCATTCGATGAACTGTCAGGTACATGTAAGATCTCACATCCTCCCCTCCTTTTCATGGTTGAAATTTTTCCATTTTTCATTATTCTAATGGTTTTATGAGATTTTAGCAAAGGGAAGAGCATGCCTTGCGCAACACTCTTCTCTCTTTTGGGGGGTGCACCAACACACCCCTCGAAAGGGGAAAGAGCATCAAGGCGCTATGTCCTATAAAGGAATAGGCATCATCACTCAGTTCCCTTTGGGAAAGTATGTTGACAACCGTGTCTCTTCTAAAACAAAACATTTAGCATGAATTTCAAGTTTTCATTCTAATGAAATGTGTCTAATAGTCATCATGTGGATGTCCCATAGGTGTTTCTCATAAAAAATGGTTATTTCAAAGGAGCATGAACATGAATTAGATGATTCCTAAGAGAAAAATGGCCCAATGAGGGTGAGATAATTGAGGGAGTGAGTACTCCTCAAGTACTTTTGGACTTCGGGCATGAGGGACCATGTCTTATTATTAGATCACTTGATACGGATGTGGGACCCATATCAACATCATTCCTAGGTCGAAACTCACATTTTGACCATTAATGTTGAGGACATCTATTTTCAGACTGGAATATCTAAGAGAGAAATTCTAGTTTCACTCTTCGGTCCCATAGGGGGAGAAATAACCATTGACGACCTCATTGATGAGTCCTGTGTGATCAAAACGAGGTCCTGAGGGGGAAATATTCTAATTAAACATATTATGTATCATCCATTGAGGACGGTAGGCTTCACTATTGAGAAGGTAGAGGGAAGTAGGGCTTCCCATCAAGATACCCGAGATCATATGTTATATGTGTTAGAGTGCATGGATCCAACTATATTCAACTCAAGTGAGGGGCTATTAGTGAGCGTAAAAGACCAGCTTATGAAATGCCAATGAGGTGAGATAAAGCAGTTTGGCTATGGGGTAGTATCTTTCTTCCTAGAGAGGTTTCCTCTGTTACACCATTAGGTTCCACTAAATAGGTTGGATCATTAGGATACACGGATGTTGAGGTGGGTAGAGGATATGGATTGTCATGGAGGTAGTGGTGGGCCCACGGTGAATTATGGTTAATTATTCTTCTAGTGGATTTGAGGCCAACTGCTGATGGTAGAGGAATATGCATACGTGAGGACCATTTTTCATGGGTGATGCTGATCTTCCATTACCTAAGGATGACCAGTGGAATGGACGAGGTAAGGAGGATAATACTTTCATTGTATTTTTGTATAAAGTATATTCCATTTTTTGTGTTTTGGTGATACTAAGACATGACACACTACTTTGCAGACATTGTTCCATCCCGACCTGTAGGAGAATAGCCTATTGAGAGGCAAGGGGTGGTGAGAGAGATCTCCATCTAGAATGTGGAGGTAGAGGAGGATCTACAAGAGATTGAATACAACCTCTATATACTAACCAATGGCATTCTAGACATCTCTATTGATGACCTTCCTAGGTGTTATCACTGCCATACTGCAGGAGTATTAGGGAGATTCAGGAGGATACTCCATAGGGAAGCTTGTGCTATTATGTGCTACCATGAGCATGGGGATTAGTACAAAGTTACTCCTATTTGTATTATATACATTGAAAGCTTTGAAGATTCATATTTTTGACCTCTTGATGTAATAAAACTTGATGGTTTCATATTTTTGGGTACATTGAAATCTTATGGCTTCATACTTTGACTCAATATTGGTTGTATATATATATATATATATATAACAACTTTTTTACATAAACATGTGTATGCGATGTGTTTTGTACATGAATGGATACTTATTATGTGTTTTCGTGATATTTATACATGTGATCAATCTTAATGAACATCAAACACGAGATAAGTACCAATCCAAACTATAATTTGATAATGAATCAACCACTACTTTCAAATGTCTTGGGATATGATGCAAAATGAACTTAAAAGACCTCTCAAGAATATGGAACCTTAGAAACATACGAACTAGAAGTAAGGGGTTATAGATGGTGTAAATTTAGTTTAATTGATGTAAAAATAATTCAATTTAAATAAACCTTGATATGATTCACACCATTTGTTAAATATTCAGTTAATTAACCTATCACTATGTGATACTCTTCAATATTGTTTGTGGTGAGACCTAAACAAGTTCCTCTTGAGCTTACTAAATCACTGGTAGGGGAATAAAGAAACCTAGCTATTGATGCAAGATTCAAAGCATGACGACTAGCCACATTTGAAAAGCCAAAGTAGGTGGTAATTTGTTCATTTAAGCATAACACTATATAAGCAGTCTTAGCTAAGACAAATCTTACATTCATAAAAAAATCACAATCCAAACTACACACAACACACTCTATAAACAATATTTACAAGCTATCTATGCTAGATGGTCTAGGCATAACACCTATTGAGGTAAATATGATTTCGGGGCTCACCCAAAGGTATTCCATCATAATCTATTAGATCATAAGCTCCCTTCTCTACGACACGGCTGACAATATAAAGCCCATGCCACATGGATTCCAATTTTCCACCTCCCAATTTATCATTTTTTTGGTCATATGTCAAGACCATGTCACTTTCATTGAAGAGGCAAGGTTGAATGGATTGGTTGTATTGAGATTTAATTCATTGCTTATGAAACTTATTTGATGATGTGGAATCTCAAAAAGTCTCATCGAGCTTGTCTAGGTACAAGAAATATTCTTCCTTTAGAGTGGTATTTGGTAGTAGTTCCACAGCAAGTTTCAGAGAAAGAATTTCACATTCGATATGTTAGAATAATCAACCCATAGTATTTACCCACTTAGACATTATTTCATTTATTTTGTCTTATTTTCCTAGTCCATGAGTCCCACCATGTGCAAGTTGCTAATTGCCTATCCATAGAGGTCAAACTTGCCATTATTGACTCATGGAGTGCTTGGGAAAGCCTTGGGAATAAAATATACTTTATTCCTAGCCTCCTAGGCACCCTTCTGCTTTTTTCTGCTTTATTGCCTGCTTTTCAGTGTTTTAAGGCACATAGGAAAGCAAGACTAGGTGAGGTGAATCATCTTTGTTGCCTCTTCCTCCTCCACTCTTTCCTCCATGAAAAAGCATGTATGAGCTTCCATTTGACCACTCTTTAGCTTGCCCATGCATCCTTGCTAATTCGTGGGGTCCTTGATATATTTGGGATCAGCTTTTTACACCTATGGGGGATTTGCCTATTTTGGGTAAGCCTGCTTTATGCTAGATTTG
>LPNX010499042.1:592111-614794 GCA_001517045.1 Pseudotsuga menziesii
AAGGGGTGGTGTTAGAATAATCAACCCATAGTATTTACCCACTTAGACATTATTTCATTTATTTTATCTTATTTTCCTAGTCCATGAGTCCCACCATGTGCAAGTTGCTAATTGCCTATCCATAGAGGTCAAACTTGCCATTATTGACTCATGGAGCACTTGGGAAAGCCTTGGGAATCAAATCTACTTTATTCCTGGCCTCCTAGGCGCCCTTCTACTTTTTTCTGCTTTATTGCCTGCTTTTCAGTGTTTTAAGGCACATAGGAAAGCAAGACTAGGTGAGGTGAATCAGCTTTGTTGCCTCTTCCTCCTCCACTCTTTCCTCCACACAAAAGCATGCATGAGCTGCCATTTGACCACTCTTTAGCTTGCCCATGCGCCCTTGCTAATTCGTGGGGTCCTTGATAGATTTGGGATCAGCTTTTTACACCTATGGGGGATTTGCCTATTTTGGGTAAGCCTGCTTTATGCTAGATTTGGATGCTTCCTTATGCATTCAATTTGCTCATGTATTCTATATATTCAGAAGCCTATGTTATTATAGGGTTGGCTATTGTACACTCAGTTAATATAATTTTGTGTTACAGCTCCATATTCAGTCTCCATTGTTGATAATTTTGCATGATCAATTGTTAATTGTTGTGGGTGAAATTAATCTACTGCAGGCCTGAATTTATACACGATAGGTAGAGTTTCCTCCATCCCATACACCAATTGAAATGGATTAAATTCAATGTATTTATTAATGGTGGTCCTATAATCCCATAGTGCTAAAAATAACTATAAATTCCAATTGGACACAACTCGTCCTACCATTCATTGAAGCATATTTTTTAACACTTTGTTGATATCTTCAACCTGACCATTGGCCTGAGGTTATTATGTTGTAGAGTTATCATGGATAAAACCTAATTTGGCACTTAGTTTCGACATCATATGTTTTTGGAAATGTGATTTGTGATCAGTCATGATGGCTTGCGAGACTCTAAACCTAGCGAATGTGCTTAAACAAAAAAAGGGAGTCCATTTTTCCATCTTCAACGTATGTAGGCATAGAATCAACCCATTTTGTGAACTAATCCATGTATACGATGATGTAACCATGAATCTTGACTGAGGTAGGATTAAAATGCATGAAATCAATGCCCCATTTCATGAAAGGGCCGACAACAATGATTGGATGTAAAGGAGCTAGGTGGGTGAGATTTTTTTATTGGAAACGTTGGGAGGGTGGGATTTTTTTCACGTATTCCATATAATGTTTGAATATTGATGTCCAAAAGTACCCAATGCGTAATATTTTATGGGAAGTATCCATCCTAGAAAGGTGAACACCACAAGATCCAGAGTGACAATCATTCAACACTAATTCAACCTCTTCATGGGTTAAGAAACATCGCAAAATTGAATCAATGCTACATCGGTACAATATATCATTAATGATAAGATAGCACTTGGCATGATGAAGAATATGATGACGTTCGTCTCAAGTTTCATTTTGCTAAAAGAGTTGATTATGGAGATATAGAATAAAATATCCATACCAGGGATCATAAGTACTAATGAGGAACAAGGATTCATCAAGCAATGAATCTAAGAGATACATATCCTTAGTAATACAGGGAAGGTCACAAATAAGTTTCATGAAGAAAAGAGACTTATTTGAACTTTAATTTGAAAATTCTAACTCAAATTCCTGGAGAATGACAATCCAACGAGAATATTTACCACTAAGAACTTGACGAGTCAAGATGTAGTACATGGGATTAGAATCTGCATACATAGTAGTTGTGCAGAGCAGAATGTAGTGACAAAATTTATGGACCATTGTGACCATGGCCAGAGCTAACTTATCAACATGTGAATAATGTGTTTTAGAGTCAAGGAGACTCTTACTCAAGTAATAAATCTCATGTTCTTGGTTGTGTTCATCGGTTTGAACTAGTACCATGCCAATAGTGGTTAAATATGCAACCACATACAAAGAGTAATCCCTAGTATAATTAGGTGGTTGCAACATAGGTGTGTGTGTGAAATCATGCTTGAGAGTGTTAAATGCATGTTGTACGAGTTCATCCCAAACAAAAGGTGTGTCCTTTTTCAATAAACACATGAAACCATGTGTCTTCTCAGCGTAGTTATAGACAAAATGACGCAAAGTGTTTTCATTCCCTTGCAAACTTTGAAGTTTAGTAACATTGGTAGATAGTGGTAGGGCCAATATGGATTAAATATTCAATGGGACTCTACATATGTCGTCATTTGAAACAATGAATCCAAGCAATATTTTCGTATCAACACAAAAAAAACATTTGTGTGGATTCAACCAAATGTTGTAATGGAAACATATGAGAAAAATGGCTCTCAGATGGTCAACATGATGCTCTTGATGTTGCAAATGGAAAGGTAGGTCATCGAAGTACGGTTCCATGATATGCCTAATTTCATGGAAAGCATAAGACATGGTGTGTTAAAAGGTAATGCCAACATTTTTTAGACCAAAATGATTTTTCTGTAGGAAAGGTCCCCATTGGAAAAATGAAATTCATCTTATGATGATTGGAAGGGAGTATCTCTATCTAATTATAGATAGAAAATCCATCCATGAATGGAAAAATGACACTCCCAACACAGTTATTGATGATTTAATTGATGTAGGGAGTAGGGGAATTGTCCTTCGAAAAATCCCTCTTAAGGTCTCAAAAATTGATACAACCCGTAATTGTACCATAACCTTTTGTTACAGGAATATTATTAGAAACCTATTCCGTTAGCGGCATAGGATAAATGAACCCAACTCTAAGAAGTATTTCAACTTCTTCCTTGATGGCCTCTTCTTTTCGTTGATGTACTTCACATAAATTCTGATGGACTGGCTTGGCGTCAAAGTATGTTCTGATCTCATGAATGACAATTGAAGGATCTATCCCTTTATTCATACATCCAAGAGAAAACATATATAAATTCCCTAAAAAGGGTCATATATGATTCAATTTTTGGAGAAGAACAATTTTGTCCCAAGCAAATGTTCTCAATAACTCCATGTTTCATTGATATGTTTACCATAGTGGTCTTAGTAATATTACTCAGAATACCCTCGGACTCAACGTTGTAGACAAGTATCGGTGACTGAGGAGTAGTTATAATATGAGATGAAACCAATGTTTCGAAATGGTCTTCTACCATTTTGTAATTGGGAATGAAAGAAGATCGATAATGATGATATTTCCAAGGAATATCATTTAAAGACATGAATTCCATAATGGATTCATCTGATGGAAGAGGTTGCAAAATATAATCTAGAGATGGGGGGGGATCTAACCAATATGGTAGGTTTTAAGGGTCATATTCCACCAAAAGATGATGATTAATGGTGGGTTCATTAGTGGATTGGATAGCTTTGTAAATATATTCAAAATGACTCAAAGGTGTTGAATCAACAACTCATTTCACTTTAGTCGAAGTGTCATGAATTGTTGATTAGATCATGTTCATAGATGTGACTTGCGAAGGGGGAGGAGTATTTTTCAATGGGAAGATTCCCATAAGAGAGGAATATTTAAGAATAATTACTCCTACATTCTAGAACTATGGAGCTAAAGAGGTTAGGAGTGGAACACTATTCATAGAATTAGAACTCGTATATGGAGAACAAAACTATTATTAGTCAACAATAACAACCTTTCATTGAAATGGGAATTGGAACACATGAAAATTGGATGATGCTACCGCCTACACAACATAGAACCAATTCCTATATAGGAGGATATTTTAATCCAGAGGATCATCGAAAACTTCAACATGGATGGAAACTAATTCCCCCTTGGTTCGATCAATAGAGAGGATATTTGTTAAGCCAAAAAATCCCTCACTCAGCTCTACATGGCCTACACCACCCAAGGACACCCATGCATGACCCTTATTTCACCCCGTTGGACCCCCACACCCTCAAAAAGGATTAAGAATGAACAAAAGTGCTTAAAATCCCCTAAAAAGAGCCAAAATAGCTCTCATAGGGGATAAAGCCTCCAAAAAGGGGCGAAAACCCCTCAAAGGAGATTAAAACCCCAAAGGAGCTAAAGATAGGGTGGAAAGGGCTAAAATCCCAAAAAAGAGGCTAAAGCCGCAACCAGGGGCTTAAAACCCTAAAAAATCCCCAAAAAGATATAAATAGAGGGGTGGGGGTCACTCTCAAAACATTCCTTCCTTGCATACTGTTATGCTGCCTGAGTGAGTGCCTTGAGACCATTTTTCCTCTCAAGCCATTCACTATCCCTCTCATCCATCCTCCCATTGATCCATAGCTCCCCCCATTCTCAAGAGAGGTGCTTCTCCAAGCTAGGGCATCGTGGCCCATCTCCACCCATTGAAGGTATAATGTATTTTTTTTCTTGTTTGCTTGGTTTTTTCTAACCTATCTTTGCTTCCAGGTTTCATTGCCTAACATGTTCTTGCATGTCTCCATTGTTTGTTTGCAGGTTTTATAACAAGTTGTATGTAGGGTATTGGATCTAAACCCATAACCTTGTGTGCAGAGGGGTTTTGATTTCTTTCTTTTTTGTTCTTTATTTCCTTTCTGTTTTGTTTTTCTTGCATAACCACCAAGAACCCTACCCTTCCATCCTATAGATGGAAGGTATCCATTCCTACCCTATAGTAAGGGAGAAATACCTGCTACAGAACTGGCGACCATACCAGGTCAATCCCATAGGATCCCTAGGTTTATTTTCCAAAGTTTCAGTTTTAGTTTTGTTTTTTGCCCTTGTTTAATTTTCTGTTAAAATCTAGCTTAGATTCCTATTTATTTGCATTGCTAGTTACTACCAAGCCTCCTCAAGGAAAATCCCAGTCCATTTGGCCCCAATACAGGTTATTGTCAGCCAGATCTGACTTAGGATAAAAAAAAATTCAGTTTCCAGAGCAGGTCACTCTTATCAGGCCCAAAGAGGAGACCAGGTCACTCATTTTGGTCTCACAGGTGTGACCAGGTCACCTATTTAACCTCAAAAGGAGCGACCCCCTTCCAAAAGTCAACTTGCTTCTATCTACGAATTCTGAGCGACCCCCTCTCCTGTTTCTGGAAAAATTTGGCAACCCCCTTGCCACATTTGACCCAAAAAGTGTGATTTGTCACTCAGAGTTTGATTTTTTAAAAGTTAAGGACTGTCAGTGTGGCTCAGCCGCCTCTATCCATCCAAACTATTTTTATTTATGTTTCTATTTCTGTTTCTGTTCATTTCATTTGCATAATGTGTAAATCAAACTATAAATCAATGGTGAATTGATTAATGAACATAGCTTGATTAAAATTTACTTAAAATCAAAATCTTTCCTAGCCCTTCATTCTTTACCCAGTCATCAATCTTTGGGGTATTTTGGGATAAGATGAAGGGTGAAGCTCGTATAGTAATAGGAATTTCACCTATTATTTTTCGAAGCCACTAAAAATAGGTGACTTAGAAGGTAAAGGGGGTAGAGAAGGAGGGATTCTCACGATGCTCAACGTCCTCCCTGTTGACCAACCTTGCATTCGGAGGGTGAACTGTGGATCTACGGATGGGATTAGTCCCATTGTGTTGAAAGCCCAACACCCTCTCCTGGTTGAAGAGAAATATAGGTGCAATGTAGTCACCTAGTCAGGTTATCATAGTTCAAGATCACAAATGGTACATGCATAAAAATTTATAATTACTATTTACTAGTTTCATTCACAATGTTATGAACTTTGTGGAATATTCATAAACCATTTAATCAGCGACCAGATATAACAAAAAAACAAAATACATACATACCATACCATATAAATCAACCCAACTCAGTTCATGACACTGAGTGAGCCAGTAAAATTTACACTTTACACTAAGTTAAACATTTGCAGTCTTTGAGGACATAATTCCCTGACTGCCTTAACCATGGGAAGTACTTGGGCTCAACCTAGAAACTTATTGTGAGGAGTACCATGGGAACCCTAAAGTAGTTGGCCGCTGAGAGGAATTGCCAAGCGAAATGGGAAACGATCCCCATCGATTGAGTAGCACTCCCGTGAGGAAAAAGCCAAGCGCTGCCTTCTGGTAGTCTTGGTGGCTGAGTGACCACCTGAAGCCAATAGGAAGCCATTAAAAATGGGGTCCAAAAGTCATTACCACCATTTTGACATACAAATTTGACACAATTGATCCCTCATGCTCTTCCTCACGCGTAAGAGGTGAACCACCACAGTATGGGTCATTGAACTGACATCGTCGAGACCATTCTTGATGACCTTCTACACCATCAAAAGGCCACATAGCCTTTGATTCAGATTCAGATCCATATAAGCCTGAACTAGATCTGCACACGGCACCATCAAGCCCCAATGGCTGGTGCAAACCTGGATCCATTTTTTGGCATAGTAATTTCTAGTGGACCCATGTCCACACCACAAACCACCACCAACACCCCTGTAGGTGGCCCCAACACGGCCATGCAAACCGTCATAAGCTAGCTACCACCACCCATATTGACCAGTCAATTTGTCCCACCTATAACACATGGGGGAAGTATGCCTTCAACCCACACTGTCCCACTTGGGATACATGGGGGCAGTGGCCCTTCCACCTACACTTCCCCTCCTACCACACTTGGGGGCACTGGCCCATCCATAATGGTGCCACAAGTACCCCCAGTTATGCAGGTGCATCATGCACCTGCAAACCCCACCACCATGGCTGCCCCATCTCACATCAACCTGGGGTCAAACCTTCCTTTCATGGCACATCTCAACTTGCCTAACTTGGTTCAGTTAACAAATGACCCTATCCACCATCAAAATTTTTGGCCTCCCATGCTAACCAAAATTCCCTCAAACATTCCCAAGTTTGAAGGGAAGGCAGGGGAGTGCCCCCAAAACCATATCATGACATTTCATCTATGGTGCTCATCAAACAGTATTGTAGATGATTCAATTAGGCTAAGACTATTCCAACGCACCCTCACAGGTGTTGCAGCCAAGTGGTACATTGAGCTACCAGAATCCAAGTACCCAAATTTCAATTCCCTGGATTTCATGTTCCTGCAATATTTCCAACTCCCCGTTAGATATGATGAAGGGGTGGAGATCTTGTTATCTTACTGCTAGAATACCGCGACCCACATAACTGACCACATCCATGAGTGGTGCGACGCTGTAGTTTGTGTAAGATCTAACTTGATGACAGGATCTTCCTGGATTGGTTCCTTAAAACCTTGCTCCCACCTATAGAAAAGGACGTTGCATTCGAACGTCCCCAATCCAAAGAGGAGGCCATCTTGAAATCCCAGCAGTTTAATCTAATCTATGCACAGTCTGGATACCTTTACACCATCATTCCAGATGCTCCTCGTGAAGGCACCTCCTACCGGGATGCACCAGGGGCATCCCATGCTGCAGATGGCAATAATCAACCACAGGGAGGCAGTCAACAACCAAATCCTCCCAATAATTCCATGGCAAACTGGCCAGCCCAAAATCCTCAATGACCAAATGCACCAAGACACAGTGCTCCATTGCGGACAAACCAACCGTGCAAACTATGCAAGGTCTACAGGCACTACACATTCGAGTGTCCCTTCATGGGTCATGCTAAACAGGCCATTAGAAATGAGGTTCAACATGCCACTAATACAACGAATCAAGTCCAACCTAACCCGACACCACAAGGACCTCCTCCTATGGTGCTCCAAAACCCATTACCAGTCCAAGGATTGGTGGCAACCATACCCCCTCCCCAACCCAATCTCAACGCTCCAGGGGCACCTCCCACGGTAGAAATAGGTGTCCACCACCTGCTAGCTATGAAAACTAAAGAGGTCAATATACAAACCAGACGAAATCAGTACAGAACCAACACCGAACCCACTGACACATCAGCGGCATCTACGTCTAAAACAACCAATGCACCTCTTTAGTTACCCCCTTTTCTGCGCCCCCCCATATGTCGGGTTGCCAACAATGCCATGACTAGAGCTGCTATTAGCTACAACATATTAGATGATTTGGCCCAAACACCTACCGTGATGTCCTCTATTGAGGTACTCAAAACTTTCCCAATGCAGCGGAAAGCCTTACTAGCCTCCCACAGTGCTATGGACCCCTTTGACTCTAAGTTGATCACATTAGACACAGAGAATGGAGAACCACGAATGCCATCAACCATTTGCTTTCAAATCCTAGTGTCTATCCAGAATTTGGTCATGCACTGGTGCATAGTGGATGAAGGGGCATCCACGTACATTATGTCTACCCTAGTCTGGCAAAAAATTGGATCCTGAATTCTACAACCATCCTCCACAACTCTACGGGCTTATGATGGTCATCCCACTAAAGCCCAAGGAATCCTCCCCCATGTCCCCATCACATTAGCCGGGAAGATAGTTCTAATTGACATAGAGGTTGTCAATGCTCAATTGAACTATAACCTTCTCCTTGGAAGAAGTTATATGTACGTCATGAGAGCCATAGCATCAACTGTCTTCCGTCTCATGATGTTCCCCCATGAAAGGAACATCGTGACGGTTGACCAAATGACTTATCATGATCTAAAAGGGCTAATAGCACCTACCAACGTTATCCCTACAATCAACACCATTGATCCGCAAGGGCTAACCGCACCTGCCAATGTTATCCCTATGGTCAACACCATGGTTGACAACATACCAGCCTCCCCATTGTTGAATGTGGACCCTGGGTTGTTTTCTGATACCACCATGATGGCTTCTTTCCCCTTAGTATCATCATCGACACCAAATGGGACTATGGATTTGTGCATGCTCTCATCCAGCACAGCTGCACCCAAACAACAATCACATCTCCAACCACAACACCGTCTACATATGCAACATCAACAGTAGTTGCAGCATCATTCATAGCCATAGCATTAACTACAGCCGCAACCACAACCTCATCCCCACATACAACCATCAGGGAGTTATTTGGGCTCCTCTCTAGTCCACACAATTCCCTTCCTCTTTCCCCCACCTAGTGTCATGAGCAATCTAGTACTGGCCACCTTAAACTACCCAACCTTACATTGGGAATTCCTTTGTGGTATCTTGATCCACTAGCTCAAACACCAATGCCCCAAGTAGTCTTAACCCCTATGCAACCCATTTCAGTCAAGTCTCACCCTCCACCCGGCCCACAGAAACTAACCACCTCACCTGCAACCACAACGCCCCACCCAAAAAGGACCAGGGGCAAGAATGCGAAAACTACCACTGAACCTCGATAGGTCCCACCTTGCATTGTCTATGAAGTATAGGGCCATCCAACTAAAAACTGCCTTGAAATTCCTATAATCCATACACACCTGGATGCCATGGATACAACGAAAAAGCTTCCCATGGTTGAACTCCCAAGTGGGCCAATAGTCAGAAATAAGTCATTGAGAACAAACCATGCGTGTGCCCTTTGCAGATTGTATGGACACTATTCTCACCACTGCTAAGAGTTGTCCAAGTTCTAAACGGCTTTACCCAACCTTCGTCAACATTCCCTTGAATCTGAGATCACCCTGATCGAAGAAGTTCACCCCCCACCTCCTTCTTTGGACACCATGTCCATTTACAAGATGTCCAGTTCTACCGACCCTCTTGTATCCACCACCAATGATAGTCCATCAGACCTATCTCTTCGTGTCTTTCATAATGATGAGGAGATACTTGAAGCCTTAACTACCTTAGAATACCTATGGGATGACATGCACCATCGCTCGTTCTTCCTCCCTGAAGATCTTGTGTAGAAATCAGACCAGATTTCTGTGGAAACCAAAGATTTCATTCATGGGAAAAGTCGATTGATTCAAAAACCCCATTCCGGCACCAGACTCCTTCAAAGAAGGGAACATGGCCAACATCTCACCAACCATCAAAATAAACATCTCAACCAATCCCGAGGTTGTTGAAGAAATCATGCTGGGGGCATCCCACTCCCTGGAAGAAGTCGCTACCTATAAAGCTCTCTTCCAAGAATTTCGTGACATCTTTTCCTGGTCTAACACTAAAATTTATGGGTTGGATCCATCCATCATGGAACACCACATCGACACATGGCCCAATGTGGCCCCCATATGCCAAAAGCAACGACCCATCCATCCTTCCAAAGAGGTCGCAGTCAAAGCCAAGATAGAGAAGCTACGCACAGCCAGCTTCATTTACCCCATGGCGTACACCACTTGGGTTTCTAATCCTATTCCCATGAATAAAAAACAGGGTACCATCCATGTTTTCATAGAATTTCACAATCTCAATGGGGCGTGTCCCAAAGAGAACTTCCCAACACCTGTCATCAATTAGATTATCGATGCATGCATTGGACATGAGGTCTTTTCCTTCATGGACAGATTTCTTGGATATCACCAAATTCAGATCCAGAAAAAAGATCGTTACAAGACTGCATTCACAACCCCATGGGGAACATTCGCATATCGAGTCATGCCCTTTGGACTCAAAACACTAAATCCACCTTACAGCGTGCCATGACACACTGTTTCCATGACCTCATTCACATCATGTTGGTTTATATTAACAACCTCATTGCGTAGTCACAGAAGCAAGCACAACACATAGATGACTTGCAGCAAGTCTTCCTATGATGTCACAAGTATGAAATCCACTTGAACCCTTTCAAGTGTGTTTTCTATGTCCTAATGGGATGTCTCCTAGGGTTCATCGTGTCACACAAAGGAATGATTGCTGATCCCCTGAAAGTCCAAATGACTTTCCCTCTAACATCACCCTTTTTAGTGACTGTAGTATAGCTTGTAATATAGTCTTTTCTCATTTTTGTTTTACACATTTTTTGAAAATGAGTCTTATGTATTGTTTCCCCTCTTTTCTTTAGATGGATCCTACCTCGGACCGGTATATTGGATTTGCTGATGGAGCAAGAAGATGGTCTCCAAACCTCGCCTCGGCTACATGGGTTATCTACTCCCCATCACACGAGTTGATCCATATCGATGGAATATGCATGGGCGGTGTAACCAACAACTAGGTTGTGTATGATGGTGTCAATGGCCTTTTAGCCGTAGCTCTCCAGTTAGGCATTCACCATCTCGATGTCTTTTTAGACTCCCAACTACTTGTTTCTCAGTTGAACAACTACTACCGGGTACGTGATCCTTGCCTCTTTAGAAAATTCCTGCGCACTAAACAGATGGTTAGAACATTTGAGTCCATTACATTCACACATGGTCCCAGAAACCTCAATAGTGTAGCAGATCAAATGGCTAATGACATTCTAAAATGTTACATTCATAATCGCATATAGGAAACATACAACCATAACATCATGCATAATCATATATAAAATACACACACAAGTGTAACAATACATCATTTAGGAATTTAACATCATCATAAAAAGACTCACATATAAATCCATAAAAAGTGCATCCATGTGTGTCAAAAATATATATAGATAGATAAGTCGCATGTCCAAAATATGTCCAGTACAAAACAAGAAGCCGCATATGCTTTCTCAGCTGAATATACATAGTGATGCAAAAATCCTAAGTGCACCAACGCAATAGGGGCAGCACCACTAGGCTGCTAATCTGACTCGGACTCATCATCTGGCTCAGTATCATCATCTTCCTCAGAAGCCTCTTCCTTTGCAGGAAGATCGCCTCTCGTTTCCCAATGAAGGTAATCATAGGCCACAACCACCCTCCTCATCACGGAGGTCCACTCTGGAGGAAAACTATGAATGGTAGCAATCATATCATTGTTCAAATGCTGCCAACCATAATCAAAGATCCCATCAGCAAGCCACTCCAGATGCAGAAGAAAATCATCCACCTCCCATCGTCTCCTGCGAGGGTTGCTCGTAGGAACCGCCGTAGGTGCCATAGCAACCACTCGCCTCTGATACCTGGGGGGCAGGTGAGGACCAATATCTACATACACAAATAAGGACACCATCAGTCTATGCATATAATCATAAAACTATCAACCAGCTCACCTACACTATGTATCAAGATGAACACAAAGACATCACACATACATACCAGCTAGTCCCCATGCCTGGCCTGTAGGTCGGGGCTTCTTTGGGTCCCCATGATAGTTCATACCCACATACGGGTACTCCTCAATGACCATTGGAAGCTGACGCCACTGCTCTAACAGCTCCTCAGTGAAGAAGCAGCCCACTCTACTTCCACCCTCTCGTACCATCATCTGGCACCACCTATGCATCCACAGCTCCTAGAGTAGGATGTAGAGTAGGTACTTTCTCAAAAATGAAAGCACATAGAAAGGAAGAAAAAACAATCCCACCCCAGATGTCTTTTCATTGTTCAACTGACATTGAACAACCTGAAGATACATCTGGGTCCACCCATATTACGTATCCCCCATAGCACACTCTACCAACCGCAGCTACCCTCCAGATATCTTGTGGCTCCCCATGGAACCCAAGATATGCAATAGTGATGTCACCACCGCCCATGTCAATAGGTCCTCAATGTCACACATCAAGATATAGGATCCATGCACATACGCAGTAGTGTAACAGTTCCTGTCACATAGCTCCTCCAATGTCTCCCCCAAGACAGTACCCATGGAAAGTCACCAACAACTCCCAACATGGGGAGCCCAGTCAAGAAGTACACATCCACCAGTGTGTTATCCACCTGAATGGAACTTCTCCGTCCGAGTGCCGACATCCCTTGTGTTGGCACACAAAAGGACACTTATGGATTGAAGGTTGCCTAAAACACTATAGATGTGCATATTATGAATTACATTTATCATCTATCCAGCTAGTTATTTTTACCTTAGGATATGTCAAGTGCTGTACGTGCCTTTTATTTACAACATGTCGCGTGTTGTACACAAGTGTCAGTAATTGCATCTCGCATATAGATTTGTATGTGGGTTTCCCTTAGAGCAACTCGCATGTCATATGTGAGTTGCCAGTATTAATACCCGCGTACACCTTCCTTTGACATTAAAAACAATAAATCGTGATTATTTGATATTTGTTAAGCCCTTAACCATAATCATCTTAACTGTCTCAACCTCCTTAACCCTCGAAACTAGCTTATTTCACCAAGTATAAATAAAGGCCTTGGGGAGGGTATTAATGATACATACTTGGAGAGCAAAGTTATGCTGGTGGAGTCTATTCAGAAGTCTTTAGAGCAGTGGAACTCAGAATCCTTTGGTTGCAGAGGATTCCTTGTCTCAGGCATTGGGTTGTAATTTGAACTCATTCATTATTGTTAATAAAGAGAATCCTTCTTCCTTATGTGTTTTGAATGTCTTTCATGTATCATGGTTTGATTAATTCTTATGATTAAGCACTCTATATATGATTTATCTAACCTATTTATATACATGTATCATCTTGCATTTGGAGGATTTCTTCTTGACAGGTGAAGGAGAAGCATCCCTGAAGGCTTTGGAGGAGAAGCAGAGTGGAAGAGGACAAAGCTAGGATCAACCATCGTGTATCGGGCGAGTCTTTCCTATGCTCCTATTTCCTTTTCTGTACTCTAGAGTCGATTGCCTGCAAGTTTTATGAGTATGTTGGTAACCCCAGACCTTCTATTATAAGGTGTTTATCCCTATACAATAGAGGCGACTCCGCTAGGGAGCCCAGCCTGCTGTAGGTTGTTTTTGTCATCCCTGACCAGTCTTTGCTTTGAAGTCTATGTGTGGTATTTTATCCTGGTTCGTCCTTATCATAGTGTGTGAAAGCCTTGTGGATTCTTCTTATTTTTTGAGAAAAATTTTGTACCTGTACATGGGTTGCTCTGCTACATAGTCGCATACAGAGGCCTGCATACGCGGGTTGCTCACTTGGACAATCGCGTATAGTACGCGAGTTTCCCTTATACACAGCCACGTACAAGCCTGGAAATAGGGACTTTTAGGATAGGGTTTGCTTATCCCTCTCTTTGTGTAATTCATGTTTGTTAGTTGGCTTTCTTTATGGATACTGTGTTGTTTTTCTAAAGACCTTGGTGACCACACTTTGTGCTTTTTCGTAAAGCCCTTGGGTTTCTTTTGTTTGGATTGTATTCTGTTTGCATGTTGAAGTAGCTTGGCCTGTTTGGGTTATAGGTTGAAGTGTCTCTGTCCAGATCAGTGATCAGGGTTTTGGGCATTGTTTTTCTAGTCTATATTTTGATAATGGTTGGTTTGTCACTTACCTTTATGAGTTTACAGTGATCTTTTGTCATTGTGTACACCCAAGCTAGGGTTCCTGGTCTCCCTTTGTTGGTTGATTCTTGGTTCTTTTGACATGTTTACTTTAGTTTGTTTATTTTATACAGTTGATTTGATCCAAGTATACTCAAGTTTAGTGCATTTTAGGTGCATGGTAGAGTTTGAGTAATTTTAAAAAGTGAAAAGAAAAACATTTTCAAGCTTTTGTATTTGCTTTTGCATAAGTAGTTTTCATTTCAATTTTAAAATATAATCTCAAAAACTACAAAAAACATAGTCTTAGTTTCTCTTTGTTGTTTGCATTTGTTCATCAATATATATTTACAAAAAGAAAAAGAAGTTTTCTTTAATAGTGGTAATTTGCTTTGAAAAAATACACCTTTACTTTTTTATTTCTTATCGAGTCAAAAACACCATAGTGCATCACTCCATTTCCTTATGAGTAAGAAAAAACCCTTTAAAATGAACGCAATAATTAAAATTTACTAGTAATTTTTGTTTTTAGGGGCATTTCACCTACTAGCTTAGGCTAGACTTGTGGGATAGGAAATGTAAACTTCCCATAAGTTTTAAAATTCAGACGTAGTGGACCTTTCTTTAGGTAAATCCTTGACGTTATCAATTGTATCTGGGAAGCTCCTCTCAAAAGGGAGTCCAGCACGAGGCCGCATGGAGGCATTGGACTGAGAAGATAACCCTCTGATTCCTTGTCAAAACATAAATAATGACTTTTATGCATCTGGGGATTTTGTCCTAGATAGATTTTCAGGCTCAGCTACCCTATCCATGCGTACGAGTCAGGCTTGTGACTGTTCCCCTAGACTATTGGTATAGCTAAGGTAGACTTTAGTCTCTTGACATTTAGGGTTCATACCTAGGTAAACTGGAAGGCTATTTTTGGTTCACCTTGGATGGGCTTGAGAGGTAACCCTTGTTGTAAGTGTAGGAGGGTGGTTGGGTGATTCCTCTACTTATGCTTAAGAACCACTTCAAGGATGCCAAGTTATCGTTCTTCAACTTTCTTCGGGAAAGTACATCTTTCACCCTTGCTTGATTGTTTGAGGCTTTAGGATTTTTATAGTGTGTGCTCTGTGGTTTTGCCTATGTTTAGTTGACCTTAGGGTTTGATTTGTCAAATTTTCAATCATGGAGGACCAGCCCATAAGAAGGTCAAGAAGGTTGCAAAACCTTCCTCCTCTTGTCACATTGGAGCCTCCACCTCCACCCCAAAGGCAGAGACTGGACATGGACGGTTCTTTTGAACCGGTACGAGTAAGTGAAGTTCTTGGTGAACCAAAACTGATAGCTAACCATTTTTATCTTGATATAGTTGAGATAGAAGAATTGTAGACTAATGAGTTTGCAAGGAATTTTAACACCCCCTTTACTGATTTAAACGATTCTGTGATCGTTTAGGTTAGATCTTTTGATTCACCTGTTTTAGGTGTCCCTGTGGGTAGGATTATGTCTTCTGCGGAAGAAAGCTCGTTTATGTTCACCTCAGCTGTTTCGGTTGAAGGGGTACTACCTCCCCCAGTAAGTGCCCCTAGATCTAGTACACCTTCTACACCTTTGACTCTAGCGAGCCGGGTGGTCCAACCACCGGTTCATTCAAACCTAGCAGGTACTTCTAGTGATATGGTTACTGGGATCCCTAGTATAATTACTGTTCCTTCTTCCTTTCCATATACTACCCAGAGTGGTCTGGTAGGATCCTCGACGTTTGTCCAAGGATTTCCTTGGAATGGGGGGAAAATTCCCCCATCCACTCCATACATAGGCCCATCACCTTCCTATGTAGGAGTACAGTTTGGGAACAATACCTCTTATGGGCAAAGTTTTCAAACTCCGATTTCGGCCTTGTTTATGAGCTCTCCCTTTTCATTATTTAGTGAAGGGATACTGGCTCCTGTCTTTTAGACCCTAGTTTCGATTGGGACGGCCCGAAATCCTTATACTGCACCTCCCACACACAATCTTGTGGCTTACGGATGGAATCCATTTCAGAGTAATCTACCCACTTCACAACCGGTGGTAGGGGGCAACCCCAATTTTACCTATGGGAATTTGGGGGCAGGTCCCTCTAGGGCCCCATGTTGGCACATTTAGTACCTCGGTTTGACCCAAAATTCTATTCTTGGCAACCTTAAACTTGCCAGATTTGTCAAAATTAATGAATGACTCGGTGAGGCATGACCCCTTGTGGCCACCTGTTCCCACCAAATTGCCATCGGACATCCCTAAATTCGAGGACAAAGTTGGTGAAGATCCTGGGGCTCATGCCACCACATTCCATTTATGGTGTTCTTCAAATTCACTGAATGAAGATTTAGTTAGGTTGAGGTTGCTCCAGAGAACCTTAACAAGTACCGTGGAAAAATGGTATATTGAACTGCCTTCTGCTTCTTTCAGTAGTTTTTGGGACTTGGCTAGTGCATTTCTTAGCCACTTTCAGCTTTCGGTCCGATATGATTTTAGAACGGACTTGTTATCTACCTTTAGGCAGAACAAGGCTACCCACATCTCATATCACATCCAAGAGTGGAGGAGTTGAAAGAGCCTTATAAAATCCACTATTCCTCCTGAGTTCCTTTTAGAGTGGTTCCTTAAATCCCTGTTGCCCTACATATCTGAGGACATATCCACCTCAGGAGTGACGAATGAAGAAGAAGGCATTCTCAGGGCCCAGCAACTAGATTTGATTTATTCACAATTTGGGATCTTATATGAGATCATCCCTGAGCCACCGAGGCCTACGCACGATGCGGAGAAGCCTAAGACTGGACCCCATGCTGATGGTATGGTTGGGTCCGTTAACTCTCCCACTATAGATTATTTGGCTAAGTAAATTCATCTGTTGTCCATCAAGCAGTCTATGGTGGAGGCATCAAAGGCTGCCCCCTCCCCCTAGAGTGCAAATGTTTTTGCACAAACCTCTTAGAAGGGAAATCAGCAACCTGGTGGGAAGAAAAAGAAAGGAAACAAGGGAGAGGGAAACCAAAACAAGCAGAATCTTGCTAACAATGCTGATGGGGGCAAGAAATAAAAGAAGAAGATCAAGTTCCTGTGTAAGTTGTGCCACGAGGACCACCTTCCTCACCTTTGTCCCCTTATGGATCAAGCCCAGAAGCTGCTTAAAGCTCAACAACCGGCTATCTTGAAGGATCCTTTTCCCCAAGGACAGAACTCAGCTTCAGCTTCTAATGTAGCAGGGGGCACTTAAAATGCCCCTGACCCAAACTATATCAACATGGTTTGATCTTTGACTTTATTATAGATGAGGAATAAAAATTATGAGAAAGAGACTTCTAAGAAGGGTAAAGCTATAGGTGAAACTTCTAACCATCTCACGATAGAGAAACCTGCTGAAACTATGCCGAAGATACCGAAAGGTGTCTTCAAGAAGACCTTGCATAACCCTAATGCTAGGGATGCTTCAAACTACTCCGTGGTTGAATATTTAGCTCAAACCACGTGTGCAATGTCAGCTTTAGAGGTGTTACAGAGTTGTCCTGCCCAGCGGGATTCCCTCTTAGCAGCTTTAGGTAGCATGGACTCATCGAGTCTTATGGCAAAATTTAATTTGTCTGATGTTAAAATTTGCCTACCTTACCATGTAGCCTTATCAATAGATGTCATCCATGGTGGAAATACCATTGGAAGGGCAGTTGTTGATGAGGGTGCTTCTACATGTGTTATGTCGTTGACTTGTTGGAAAGCTCTCGGATCCCCAGAGCTGGTCCTGTCAAACACTCTACTTACTGCTTTTGATGGAAGGTCTTTCTGTCCGCATGGTATCCTGTCAGCTTTTGAAATTAAGTTGGCAGGGAAAGCGGTGTCTATTGAGGTAGAAGTGATTGATGCTCCTTTGGACTATAATCTGCTTCTGGGAAGAAACTGGACTTATGTGATGTCCGCTATTGCGTCGGTCATTTTTCGTGTAGTGGTTTTTCCACATGAGGGAAAGTTGGTTACTATTGACCAACTTGATTTTACCCAAAAAGGTCATTTAGAGTCTAATGAGTCCACTGTGCCATTAGTTGATCAGGTCAAACATGCTGCATAGAGCTTGGGGGCTAGAATGTACACATCATTGATGGGCACATTTGATCTTCCAGCCCCGGTTAATTATATTGGTTCTACTAGTGTGGGGAGGTCCATAGCTATGGTTGTTGATAGGACTGATCCTTGGGTTCTCCCGTCTCCCCATGAACTAGAAGTTCCCTTATCGACAGTGGAGGTATCTTATCAAGCCATCACTCAAGCCACTATTGATCCCATTCCAGATCTTCTAACAGTCTCGAAAGATCTAGAAGAGGTCTATTTTCCTGCATGGGTAGAAAAATATTTACACTCTATCATTGTTTAGACATGGTTTTACCTTTTGATGAAGCCATTTTGGAAGCCATGATTGGATGTGGTAATATTTGTGAGGATCTTCATCATCAATCCTATTTTCTTCCAGAGCTAATCAGAATAGAAAATCAAGAGTTTCACTTGAGACTGTCAGAAGATGTTGATATAACTATCAATTTCTTGCCTAGGGAAGGAATGTTTGCCGAGGGGAATATGGAAAATATTTCCACCACCATACCTATTAACATCTTTGTAAATCCTGATGTCATGGAAAACATACACATAGGTGCAAATTGCTCTCCTAAAAAGATTGCTATGTATACTGCCTTGTTTAAGGAATTATGCGATGTCTTTGCCTGGTCATATGAGGAGATGCTAGGCATAGATCCATCGATTGTTGAACACGAAATCCAAACATATCCTGATGCCAAACCAGTTCAACAAAAGTTAAGACCTGTTAACCCATGCAAAGCGGTAGCTGTGAAGGCTGAAGTTGAAAAGTTGTTGAAGGCTCGTTTTATCTATCCCATAGCTTTGACAGAATGGGTATCCAACCCTGTTCCTATTGATAAAAATCAAGGGGCTATTCGTGTCTGTATGGAATTTAGAGACCTTAATAAAGACTACCCTAAGGACAACTATCCAACACCTTTTATAGACCAGATTATAGATGCTTGTGCGGGAAGTGAGGTGTTATCGTTTATGGATGGTTTCTCTGGATACAATCAAATTCAAATAAAACCGGAAGACCAACATAAAACTGCTTTGATTTGTCCTTGGGGTACCTTCACGTACAAGAAAATGCCCTTTGGATTGAAAAATTCTGGGGCAACCTTTCAACGAGCTATGAACTTTGCTTTCCATGATATTAAAGCCATTGTCGAACCATACCTTGATGATCTACCTGCACATTCTCGTAAGAGGATTCAACATCCAAATCATTTACAATTGATATTTGAGAGATGCAGATATTATAAAATCTGCTTGAATCCCCACAAGTATGTATTTTGTGTCAAGTCAGGAAGATTGCTTGGGTTCATTGTCTCTAGTAGAGGCATCTAGGTGGATCCTTTGAAAGTTGAGGCCATTGTAAATCTTCCTCCTCCTCGTTCTATCAGGCAACTTCAAAGCCTACAAGGAAAGTCTAATTTTCTTTGACATTTTATTGTTAGCTATGCCAAGATTACTAAGGGTTTCATGTGCCTGCTCAAATAGTACACCCCATTTCTATGGGATGAAACCGCACAACTTGATTTCGAGGCATTGAAAAAAGCTTTGTTGTCGGCTCCCTTATTGCATCCGCCAGATTATTCTATGGATTTTTTATTATATCTGGCTGCGTTTGAGTCGACCATTGGGGTAGTACTAGTCTAGGAGGATGATAAGCTTGTAGAGCATGTCATTTATTATCTTAGCCATGCTTCGGCTGGACCTGAACTTAGATACTCCCACGTTGAGAAATTAGCCTTAGTAACTGTTTATGCTGTTCAGAGGCTACGTCACTACATTTTACTGAGTACCACCACAGTAGTGGCAGATGTGAATCCGTTTCAATATGTTTTATCCTGACGGATTGTTGGGGGGGAATTTAACAAATGGATAGTCATTCTTCAAGAGTTTGACTTAGATTTCCAGTCCACTAAGTCTAAGAAGTCCTTAGCTTTTGCTGAACTTATAGCATAATTTCCTATTGAAGAAGATGTAGTCGTTGAAGATGACTCATTCCTAGATGAGCACATCTTCTTGATATCCACCTCTAATCCTTGGTATGGGGATATTCTTATATATCTCCAAACTTTGAAGTACCCTGCAGCTTCCTTAAGGGAGGAACGACATAAATTACGCCTTCATGCCAAGAAATACCTCATCATGGGAGATACATTATATCGATGAGGGGTAGATTCCATTTTGCGTCATTTCCTTACCCATGAGGAAGCAGAGATTGTCCTGAATGATTCCCATAATAGAGCATGTGGGGGTCATTTATTTGGGTTAGTAACGGCCAAGAAGATACTACGTGCGATTTATTTCTGGCCCACGATCTTCAAAGATTGTGTGGAAGTAGTGAAGCATTGTCATCCATGTCAGCTTTACACCAGGAAAATGCAGTCACATCCTGCTTCGTTATTTCCCGTTGTCTCGGTAGGCCCCTTCATGAAATGGGGAATTGATTATGTGACATGCAACCTAGCCTTGGCTGGGGGGCATAAATACATCATTGTCGATGTTAACTATTTTACAAAATGGATAGAGGCAATGCCTACTTTTAAAGCCGATGGGGAAACAACATATTTCTTCTTATTCAATCATATTATAGCATGGTTTGGTATACCCAAAGTGAGTGTCACTAAACATGGCAATCATTTCCAAAATAACATGATGACGAAACTGACCACTATGCTCGGATTCAGACAAGAACATTCATCTTCGTACTATCCGCAAGAAAATGGTCAGGTTGAGGCTGTTAAAAAAACTTTAAAAACTATCCTTAAACGTACAATTGATGTAGCCCATTCTAACTGGCACATCATGTTATATCCTGCTCTTTGGGCCTGCCGAACTAACGTAAAAACTACTACGAGTTTCTCCCCTTTCCAACTCGTTCATGGAGTGGAAGCAGTTACTCCGATTGAGTGTGAAATCTCATCTCTAAAAATAGCTATTCACGTGTTACCCATTACAAATGAGCTTGAGGAATTCCTCGTACATTTAGAACACCTTGATGAACAGCGTAGAGATGCGTTGACTTCTAATTAGGCTCATAAAAATAGGGTCAAAACTCAATATGATAAATCGGTCAAACCTCGGGTTTTCTCTGAAGGGGAACTTGTTTTGCTCTGGGACCAAGACAAAGAACCCATGGGGGTAGGAAAAGTCAAGGCAATGTGGTTAGGACCTTATGTCATTTAGAAATTTTTGAAGAAGGGCGCATATGAGTTAGTTGATTTTGATGGGAACAAGTTGCCTGAGCCTAGAAATGGGCTCTACCTGAAAAAGTACTATGCTTATGCTTAGCACTTTTTCTTGTATTTTTATGTACATTAGGTTGTCAGTTTTGTTTTTTATACTATCTGTTGGTTGTTTTAGATGTCTTCTAAAAAATATATAGGGTTCGTTGATGGCACCGGCCGTCACACTTGTAACCTAGCTTCAGCAGCGTGGGTCATTTACTCTCCCTCAGGACAACTAGTTGCCACAGGAGGCGCTTATTTAGGTCTTGCTTTTAATAATGTTGCTGAGTATAGGGCTGTAATTGAGCTCCTATGGGATGCTTTGTCATGTGGTATCACCCAGCCTGAGGTCCGTCTAGACTCTCAGCTGGTGGTCTCCCAGCTCAATCGATCTTATCAGGTACGAAACTCTATTCTATTACATCAGTTCATGCAAATTCAGTTATTGGAAAGAAATTTTGAAGTTATTATATTCAATCATATTCCATGAAGTCAAAATTCATTAACTGATGCATATGCTAATTACATTTTAGATTGGCATCTAACACACATTTCATAAAGATGTACAACACACATATAAAAAACATTTGTAAATAAATCGATAACAACAATATATATGTGTGTGTGTGTGTGTGTGTGTGTGTGTGTGTGTGTGTGTGTGTAAAATATCTGTCCATAGATAGGTCAAGTCTAATCCTCCGATCCTGTCATAACGGTATAATATACAAAAATATACAAAAATGTGGATCGCAGTCCATCAAAATGTCCTATATCTACGCAGGACCACCCTGGTCACTTGGACCACCTTGGTCCCCATGGTCCCTCTGTAATTTGGCTTCCTTAGCCTCTTCGGCTTTGGAATCCTCCACAACCTCTATGTATACAAGCACTGCTCTGACCACTCACCTAAAAAGACGTAACCAGACCGGTGGAAATCCAATAATGAACTATTGCATGGTAGTTGAGATATGCTCTATCTCCAAGGTAGGAACTCTTTGGGTTAGCCTGGCCAGCTTCCCCTCTAGAACCCTGATCAGTCCTGGGTCTTCGCCTATGATAGGACGAACAAACATGCGTGGATGCCCCTCAGGGTGGACCAGTCCAATATCTGCATTTTGACACATTTATAGGGTTATGACTTGTACATATGTATATATATATATATATATATATATATATATATATA
>LPNX010499042.1:614811-674386 GCA_001517045.1 Pseudotsuga menziesii
CTAGCTCTCCCCATGCTCCTTCTGGAGGGAGGAAAAGGTCTGGATCACCTCTAAAGTCCATGCCGGCATATGGAAACTGCTCTAGTGTTGGTAACTATCATTCCCACCAGGTATAGAAATCATTATCGTATACACTATGCACTGTGTCTCCTCCTCCTTGACGGAGGAAGATGTCTCCCCATATGCTCAGCCTCGGCTGACGTGGAGATCAGACTGGTAGAGGTATGGTAGGGCTCAACCTGGGTACTCTCTCAAAGAAGAAGGAAACTAATATGCTCACATAACCAAAGTTCTTTCGCCTTCCTCTCTTGCAATCAGACAGTTGTCTTTTCATGATAGGGACAACTCCTGAACACCATTCATAGAGAGCACCATGAAAACAGTCCACTGCTAGCCTCATTTGGTTCTGTGTAGCCAAATGTAATGAGGAAGATCTTGAAATCCTCACGATGGTGCTTGCGAGTACCTGTAGTGTAAACTCATGGATATGTGTAATAGGGACACAGCTCCCTCTCTTTTGGGTACCTAGTGTGCAAAACACATCTATATAGTTCTGGACACTTAAAGGGTCACCGCCTCGGCCAGTGCCCTCTAAGTTAACTGGTGCTCCTCGACGTGATAGACCGGTAATGAAATACATGTCCTCAGTAGTAATCTCCAAAGTCTCACCTTGTAGGTTGAACATCCCCAAATCATGATCCCAATAATTTATCATGAACTCCAAAAGGCGGACATTGGCCTACATGGGTGATGTGAAAAATAATTTTAATAGCCCACTTGTTCGCAATGCATGTATAGTGGGTGCACTTTGGAGTGCTTCTTGGTCCATTGTTTCATCTTCCCTTTCCCTCCATTCCAGCACCATCTTCACACCTAGCAAAATAGGTAATTTGATTCATTAATTTCATATAAAATTTCAAATTTTTTTGATTATATTTATCTTTTACCCTTCATACAGTACACGCGACTGTCTAGTTAGACATGTCGTGTACTATACGTGAGTGTCTATATAGGAAACACACGTACAGAACGCGTGTACATGAGTCTTTACACTGTCAACCCGCATATGTGCCGTGACATGTTTTAGGATGCTTTTAAATATGAAATTAGGACTCAAAATTCATAATTTCTAGGATCAAAATGAAGAGCTCGGGGTGTAGGCTTACCTGCAACTTGCGGAATTTGATTTCGTCGGTCAGATTGTCCACAATGATCGAACAAAGGTAGAGGAAATAACTTGATTTTTATGGCTAAAAATTTTAAATGGTGAGTTTTGTTTTGATTTTCAACTATTTATAGAAATTTTATTTCTCTAAGTGGTTTTTTTCTATAGTTGAGAATCCATTCAACTAATACCATATTTCTTTGTTGCTTTGAAACCGGTTTTTCACCATTATAAAGTGTTGTTGCTCCAATAGGGTGGTTTTGTCATTTCCAACACATTTTTGGCATCTTTATTCAATCCACATTAACCTTAGAATTCAACATTTTTCCACGGACTATGGTATCATAAACCATTAGTTCCCTGTTTTTACCATTGTTCTTCCGTGGATAGGACCCTTTTTTCATGAGTGTCTTCCTTCCAAGCCTATGTTGTTCTTTGGTACTCATGCCACAACTATTTCAAGTATAGGGGTATCCTTTTAGCTATTTTTCACGCCAAATAGAGATTCCTTTGAATTTCTTTTTACAAGCTATACCTTTATAGGACTCCCTGCCCTTATGGAGTTTCTTTAGGCCCAGGTCTGAATCCTTCAAAATAGACTTGACTACCGAGTTAACTTGTCAGTTCAAGCTCATTAAGAATATGTGAATGGGCATTTGCATTGGTGGTAGGTTATCTCTTTAGCGGTCCATGAGGAATAATATGAGAAAGGATCACTCTCTTTTCTTTTTGAATTGAGAAGAGTATTCTCAGTCATAGGTTTATCACTTTTCCGGACCTGAGGGACTAAATTTACGGAAAAGAAACCCCCGATATGAGCTTAGTTTTCTCTTTTTCATGTTCTGGACCTAAACATGAAAAAGATTCCAAGCGTACTTTGTGTCTTTGTCATGCTCGTTAAAATATCAAGAACAAAGCAATGAGTTTATTGTTGTAAGCCCCATTTCTTGTAATCAAATGGATCTTTCTGAGTGATCTTGCTTTCCTCCGCATTCGTAAAACTCAAGCTATTTTATGTTGTTTTGGAAGGAGTGTTGGGTAGGTGGTAATTTAACCTTTTTCAGACCTCCCTGACTAAGTACGAAAAAGGTTCACCTTTTCTTCTACGGAAGTTAAGAGAGTTCTTCTATGGTATGTTTTAAACTTTTTCGGCCTCAAAAGACTAAATTGGATGAAAAAGGACCCCCCTGGAGTCTTCTTTGGAGTTTTCAGACTCTCTAAATGTGAAAACACAAACTAAGCATGTACTAGTTCGGGCTCATTAAATCCACGAATCAGTGACACTATCAAGCATTATTTTCTCTTCTCTTCAAGCTTGTTAAACAATGAAGAGGGATCCGAGTTGACTTTCCTGAACTCGTTAAAATTTAACAGGGAAGGTAAGGAAGACGTTTTCTCTTGTTTTTAGTAGTGGCAGCATGCCATCCTTGAACATAGCACTTTTTGTCTTTTTCGATATCCATGTTTCAGTGTTCACTTTTCATTCAGCTATTACTTTGAGTTTCCTACTCCTCCTCTTGTCTGTTATACCCGGGGAATCTGATCATGTCTCCTACATGAAAGATAAGTCTAGTTGTTCTATCTACAAGTCAAAAGCTGCCTTGGGTCATCTCTATGTCATGCTCATTGTTCAAGGACTTTTACCCAGTGTTTGATCTATATCTTGATCCCATCATTGTTATATCTGTTATCTATTGTGTCTCCCTTCTTTTACCCAGTTCCTCGTCACTCTTGTGATCCGTTGGAGGATCTATTGCCTTCCTTATCACAGCATGGTTCCATTTTAGTACTTCCTAATGACAAATACCTAGAGTTTTGACAATCGTACCTCAGGATTCACTTCCCTCATTTGTGAATTCCTTTGCTTCAGTTGTCGATTATCACTTATTGATTGACAAACTATTGAGTCCTTTCCATGTTCAGCTTCAACTTACTTGTATTCACATGGCTTGGATTGTATTGGTTCTTTGGGATAGTTTATGAAGACCTTAGTTCCTCACCTATGGACTAAGTTGCCAAGATTATGTTCTCTTCATGTACACAGCTTCTAGATCCTTGAAGACTCATCATGATTGTATATTGTGGCTTTGATCCACCTTTGTAGTATCTGTGGTTTCGTACCCATATCATATGATGTACTCAAATATTGTAAAGGAGCTAGTGTTCTAGTAAATTGAACATAGCATCCTCAGATATGAATTTGTATATGACATTATTATGTATTTGTTTCAGGTACTACCTCTGCTCCATTGGATTTTTGATTTCTCCAAAGATAAAGATTATAATGTATTTTGGCCATTACTTCCCTCTGACCTCACACATTAGGGGGCATCTGTTATCGACCTGAATGGCACTTCTCCATCCGAGTGCCGACATCCCTTGTGTTGGCACACAAAAGGACACTTATGGATTGAAGGTTGCCTAAAACACTATAGATGGGCATATTATGAATTACATTTATCATCTATCTAGCTGGTTATTTTTACCTTAGGATATGTCAAGTGTTGTACACGCCTCTTCATATATGCAACTCACATACATACGTGCCTTTTATTTACAACATGTCGCGTGTTGTACACGAGTGTCGGTAATTGCATCTCACGTACATATTTGTACGCGGGTTTCCCTTAGAGCAACTCGCGTGTCATACGCGAGTTGCCATTATTAATACCCACGTACACCTTCCTTTGACATTAAAAATAATAAATCGTGATTATTTGAGATTTGTTAAGCCCTTAACCATAATCATCTTAACTATCTCAACCTCCTCAACCCTCAAAACTACCTTATTTCACCAAGTATAAATAAAGGCCTTAGGGAGGGTATTAATGATACATACTTGGAGAGCAAAGTTATGCTGGTGGATTCTATTCAGAAGTATTTGGAGCAGTGGAACTCAAAATCCTTTGGTTGCAGAGGATTCCTTGTCTCAGGTGCTGGGTTGTAATCTGAACTCATTCATTATTGTTAATAAAGAGAATCCTTCTTCCATATGTGTTTTGAATGTATTTCATGTATCATGGTTTGATGAATTCTTATGATTAAGCACTCTATATATGATTTATCTAACCTGTTTATATACATGTATCATCTTGCATTTGGAGGATTTGTTCTTGATAAGTGAAGGAGAAGCATCCACGAAGGCTTTGGAGGAGAAGCATAATGGAAGAGGACAAAGTTAGGATCAACCGTCGTGTATCGGGTGAGTCTTTCATATCCTCCTATTTCCTTTTCTATACTCTAGAGTTGATTGCATGCAAGTTTTATGAGTATGTTGGTAACCCCAAACCTTCGGTTATAAGGTGTTTATTCCTGTACAACATAGTGTGATCTCAATACTGTGGCTCTAGAAGAGGAAGGCCTCCTCCCCAATATCCCAAAATCTCACCAACATTTGTAGCAACAAATGCAAGCTCTTCATAAGGGGTATCCTCATTAACTTCAATAAACCACAATGGGCTAGTGTATCACACACATTCCCATCCTGCAATGATGCCTCCTAGAGGTCTTTACAGTCTCTCTCCCACCACTTAATCTCAGCCATCCTACATAAGAAAAACATAGATGTCAGCCACTGCTCTCATCAAAAAATGTCACCTAGGGGCCAAATTGCACCTGCCTGGGAAAAATGAGCGACCAGGTTGCTCTTTTTCCCTTGAAAGGTGTGAATTGGCTCCATGAAACCCCAACATGCTCATGGAGGACCTCTAGGTGACCAAATGCAGAATGTAAACCACCAAAAAGAAGAGATTTTGTAAGAGCTCTTACCTACAAGTCACAAAACGTGAAATTGTTGGTTGGAACAGGAGAAATCAGAAAAATAAAATATAAGGTCCACCTCTCCAACTATGTAGTGAACAATGAAAATGACACTTCAAAAAGTGGTCCCCACCCTTATATAGGCCCTATTTGACCTAATTTATCCCATTCAACATAACAGGACCATACGGAGTCCGTTTGAGACGCTGTTTGCACCATTGGTTTTAGAATTCCTCCCTCTATCTCATTATGAGACCATTGTCTCATGTTTAACAAACAAATTTTGGCACCTCTCCCCAAAAGTTACCTCTATTTATGAGCCACACCATGGCGATACAAGTGTCTATGGACCTATACTTGCATCACACTTTCCTACCGCTACTCATGCGGGTTCTCGGGCCACTGCCCGTAAGGCACATCATTTTGGTTTTTAACACATAGTTGTCTACTCCATCCATTGCACCTTATGTAGATCTTTGGACCATCATCTGAAATATGGATAATTTCCTTTGCATGCATTTGGCATATAACTGCCTCCAGATTTGCACTCACACCACACGTAGTCAAGTCCGTCCACCACAACTCACACACAGGTCTCTTGACCTATGTTCAAGAGCCACTTCAGTTTGCATGCCATTGTCACACTAACTCATGTGCCTTTGTCATGATCTATCTTGTGCATGTATTGGTGAGCCACTTGCTCCATCCACACTCCGTAGATGACATTTGGACCACCATCGTCCTGACATGGGGAACCACCTATGCCACTGCAAGCAGTTGACCATACTAGAGTTTCTTTTAAGCTCTTTTCTGACTCCTAAAAGAATGAAAAGATTTCCAAGTGCAGCTGCTTCCTTTCCTGCTCGTTAAAGTATAGGAAAGGGCGTCTACCTCGTCTCATTTATCTCCTTTTGTGAACTATGTAGACCATCAAATGAAAAGGACCACCTTGGCATATACAAGCCAAGACCATTCCCCGTTGCACACTTTTATGCTTTCTTGGGAAGAGGGGCCAAAATTTATGAAAAATCTCACCACGGGTTGTCATTAAGCTCTTTTCCATCCTTCTCAACAAGAAAATATTGTCAAGCAAACTTGTTTTTGTTCATGCTCGTAAAACTATCTGAATGACCGTCCATTCAGTATAGGTTTAACCTTTCCCATATTGACTAGACTACCAATGGTAAATAAGTCTCCCATCCCCTAAAAAGGATGGGAGAGCTCTCCTTTGTATACTTTTATCCTTTTTTGGGCACAGGAAACTACCAATGAAAAAGAGCCCCCATTGGAGTCTTCTTCATGCTTTTAGACTCTCTAAAATTGAAAGCACCAGTGAGCATTCACTTTCTTGGGCTCACCAAAAATCCATGAGATTGTACCACAATGGTGTCTCTAGACACCACCCCACAGAAAATAGTTTGGAAGCATTCCTACTTTGGGTCTCCTTTGTTCAAAGTACTCTGCAATGTGTCTTCCTTAGACCCCATCAATATCAAAAGTTTTTACCTCCCCCAAGTATTTCCCATCTGTAGTGACATTTCCAGTATTACAGCAATGATCCCATTCCCATGAGTCAGTTTCATTTGTAGCCTAGTCCACCCTACTATCATACTCTTAACAAAGGAAGTTTGAGTCTACTACACTCCCTCTTCCCCTGTTCAACTCTTCCCCTTCCCGCCCCCTCAGTGGGTCAGTCCTTCGATTGTCTCACATCTTTCGATTATCTCCCTCATGCTTATGGTCAAGGAAACACCATTGCCTTGACCTGGGGTAGGTCTCCCTCTGTCGATGACAACACACATATTCTAGAGGATAGACCCAGAGATCCCTGTATCTTGGTTTCATTAACCTCCTTGATGAATTCCTTGAACCACTTGAGAGGATTTCATAGTGCCTCTCGAGCTGGTTGTTTCTCATGTGCTCGACTCCAGCTACATCATCGCACCATTGAGAGTCATGCAAGGTATTGATCCGTGCAGTATTTGGTCAAAGACCCCAGATGTCACTGACTCTAGCACATTGATGAGTCTATTTGAGGGACCTAAATAGGCTATGTCCCTTATGATTTTCGGGTTGCGTTGGAGATAGTGTTTAGAAGCCCCAGCAGTGCTTCTATATAGATTTATTATTGATGTAGCATACTTGTACCATAGAGACTCTGACTCTAAATCAGTAAGTCCATATAGCTATGTATCATTCTAGAGCTAGTAGGCTATCAGTCATGAAGATATAGAATTCCATGAGAATGCCATGGGTCCAATATAGCAGTTCTTAAAATCAGTATTGTATTCAGCCTCTAATTGAGGCAACCATTATTGTATCATCAGTTGTACATGATCGGCTCTTGTATTATAGAGCATATATTACATTATTCTTTTGGCATTGGTATGAGCATGGGGATGCCATCCTTATCCATATACATGTCACACATTATTTGTATCTCACCCATTGATGGGAACCATATTAATACAAAAACCAAAATCCACCATGCCCCAGCCCAGGAAGCACCACCTCTCCATAGAAAAACCTATGATTTCCATCGGCCATACGATGAGCTCTTTCCCTTACACATCAGGGGGCAATCTGTTAACCCAAAAAAATCCCTCACTCGGCTCTACATGGCCTACACCACCCAAGGACACCCATGCACGACCCTCATTTCACCCTGTTGGACCCCCACACCCTCAAAAATGCTTAAGAATGAGAAAAAGGGCTTAAAATCCCCTAAAAAGAGCCAAAATAGCTCTCATAGGGGCTAAAGCCTCCAAAAAGGGGCTAAAACCCCTCAAAGGAGCTTAAAACCCCAAAAGGAGCTAAAGATAGGGAGGAAGGCACTATAATCCCAAAAAAGGGGCTAAAGCCTCAACCAGGGGATTAAAACACTAAAAAACCCCAAAAAAGCTATAAATAGAGGGGTGGGGGTCACTTTAAAAACATTCCTTCATTGCATACTGTTATGCTGCCCGAGTGAGTTCCTTGAGACCATTTTACCTCTCGATCCATTCACTCTCCCTCTCATCCATCCTCCCATTAAGCCATAGCTCCCCCCATTCTCAAGAGAGGTGCTTCTCCAAGCTAGGGCATGGTGGCCCATCTCCACCCATTGAAGGTATAATGTATGTTTTGTCTTGTTTGCTTATTTTTTTCTAACCTATTTTTGCTTGTAGGTTTCATGGCCTAACATGTTCTTGCAAGTCTCCATTGTTTGTTTGCAGGTTTTCTAACAAGTTGTATGCAGGGTATTGCATCTAAACCCATAACCTTGTGTGCAGAAGGGTTTCCATTTCTTTCTTTTCTATTCTTTATTTCCTTTCTATTTCATTTTTCTTGCATAACCACTAGGAACCCTACCCTTCTTTCCTATAGACGGAAGGTAGCCATTCCTGCCCTGTAGTAAGGGAGAAATCCCTGCTACAATATTAATCCACAGGGTTGAAAACCACGACCATAAATTGATTTTAATGTTGTAGGTGAACGATTAATTTCATGGGAGCCTATATCTCTCCAACAAGATAGATACATGACCAAAGTTGAGGCATCTTCATCCAATATGGTACGATGGAATTTGTTCCCAATGACTTTCATAGATAGTTGGAAAGCTAACTGATGGGAGAACCTTGAATTAAAGTCATCTAGTTTAAAGGTGATAACATTGTTATTCTCAGGGTCCATAGCTCCAAGAATGGAAAATAGATTCTTCCTCTATGCATGACACATTTGGAGTATTTTGAGGGTAAATATAGCACACGGTCCTTAAGCCAAATCTTGTTGATGTATTTGTAACTTCGGAATGTATTCACTTGTATATATTATATTGTGTTTCATTATACGCCGATGTTCCTGAATCATTAATATAAAAAAGTCATGTAATATCATAGAGGTTAACCCTCCTTTGTAATTTAGGGCAATAGTCCCCACAGTTGAGGGGTACTAAGGTTATTAGAATCTCCTAGTGAGGTCAACCCTGGTAAGTAATTGTCAAGTGGAAAACTAGTATAAATAGAGAGTGAGACTCTCTATTTGATACACATACTCACACAACTATAGCACATAAGTAAGAGAGGAGGAGCTCGCACAAGTGAGAGAGAGAAAATTTGTCAGAGATCATCTTTCTGTATTTGGGTTTTACTTTTTCTATTGGTGCTCATTCTATCTCTAAGGAAGTTGCAGTGTTTTCTCCTTTATGGTTTCCCTGAGGAAATATCTTTGTGTCTCTTGTCTCTTGTGATTATAGTTGTGCATATTATTCTCTCAGATAAGATCCTAGATCATATTGCTTAAATGATAAAAATCTAACATGGTATCAGAGCCTGTCTTAAACAAGACACTGTGCAATAGCATAAGCTAGGGATTCTTACCTTTTGGGTATCTCTCCACAGATCATCAACAAAATGAGGCTAGGATAACTCTCCATTGAAGGGTGCATCTTTCTGTCGAAGCATAATCTAATTCTGATCATTTTCAGTTTTTGACTTGTCACTACTGCAGGAAATTAGGGTTTTTCATAGAAGAGGAGTTTTTGAGTGATCCTAGTATAGGATTTATATCCTCCTCAAAATCAAAATTTAGAGACCAAGATTGAAATTTTTGGTTGGGTAAAACTCCATGAAAGTCAAACCTTAATTTGACTTGAGACCAGAAAACCCTAAAAGACTAAAACTAGTCATTTTCGTGCATTCACTATATCTAGCGATTGGACAAGGATCATGGGGAGAAAATTTTACAGGCTGAAGATAAATTCCTGATGTACCTTTTGTAAAGGTTTCAGCTTCAAATTTTATATATTCTAGGATATATGATTCCTCCAATTCATGGTTCCATCCTCTCCCTAGATTCATCCCTAAATAGGACACCTAGGGAAAATTCCTATATCTCAGGCTATGAAGGTCCAAATGAAATTTTAAAATATTTTCTAGATAGGAAACAGGTGATACTTTCTTTGGTAAACGTTTCAAACCCTGAAGGTGAAACAATGACCTATGGAAGTCTGTACAAGTTTTCCATGCTGAATAGTCCTAAAATAAGTCACCTTGGGAAAACTCTCATAAGTCCAATTGATGAAACCAATTCTTCTCAAACATACGGTGTTAGAAAGAGAATAGACGAGGATACCTTAGTGCAAAGTTTCATACATATATAATCAATACTTTCAGAATATATTACAGAAACAATATCAGGGAATTCTATAGAAGAAATTGAAGAAAACTAGGGCATCAGATATTTTGTAGTTATGATCACAGTTTTGGGAAAATGAGTATGCTTCTTAGCTCGCCTTGAGGAGGTGCATATTTATATCCAATCATGTTTGAAATATTCCAAGTTTTGAAAATTAGGTTTTCTCTAACAAACCCTATATCAGCTAGACCCAGAACCATGATGGACACCTCAAATCGGTAAGATCTAATCTTTTGTTATTTACATTTGAGGTTCTCAATTCAAAATGACCTATCATGCCTGCTTGATGACAATCTTGGTGAGGATGACAAATTACAAGTATGGAAGTGTAGGGCCTCCATTATCCTTGAATAAATTTACTTGGATCGACTCTAATAGCCAGAGGGAGATGTGGCTAAGGATAGATCCAAGAGAATCATTGCAGATTCTATTAAATATCATCTCTCATGTGTCATCCTCGAAGACACCAAAAGGAAGTGTTCAATGCTATGATGAAGCAATCAAAGAAGAATAAGATATTTTTAGAAACCACCTTGAATGGCCTCCCAGGATCAAGGGATTCATTCATTCAAGGAATGTGTGCCAGAAGGAAGTGATTACCTTCAGCAAACTCTCTGAAGAGTGCACATAAGAAGAAGCTCGACTCATAATAAGAGAAGAGAAGAGAAGATGGGAGCAACTAAGGATCAAGCTCTCATGATTCAAAGAAGATCCCTCAAGCGATGGGGAATATGAAGGACTCAATTCTTGAAGAACCTATTATCCATCTTAGCTTTTGGATAAGAAATGATGATGTTATGAATGAAGAAGATGATGAAGTTGAAGGGTCAAGAAGGAGTCTACCCACGAAACAAATAAAGATAAGTATTTGAATTGTCTTTTCTTATATATCTAGTTGTTTATATGACATTGTTTAGTTGTAGAATGTTTGCATTAATGGCAGTATACTACTAATATGCATGTGATGGGTAAGTAGCCCATGGTGCTATACAACTCTCCATTGCTACTTATCTAGAATGAAAGCTATTTGCTAACATATTGGATTAGTGCACAATCTCAATGATATCATGGTAGAGATGGAAGGCATCTAGAAAGTTTTCGTGAGATATGGATGAATGTTGTATTGGCTAAAATAGTTACATTATTATATATTTATGCATAAGAATTTTCCATTATGAATATGATTTATGAAATTTTTATAACCATACAACTAATCAATTTGACTTGTAGGAAAGATTGCGTACAATCACCTACAAGAAAAGAAGGATGAGACTTATTCCAAGGAACAAGTGATGACAGTTCAAGATTCACTCTAAAAATACAAAATGAATAATGATGAATAGAATGCGATGTTGAAGACCTGAAGGGAAGACTGTAGTATCTTCCATATGGATCTATAATATCTAGCATGCAGTAGACGAAAACCTCGTTGGATACAAGGAAATATTTGTAGCACGATGCTTCTCATAGAAAGAAGGCATAGAATACGATAGATACATTTGCAGCCACTGGAAGTTAATACACATGATAGGAAGAATCATGTGTGCAAATTAAAGAAGGCCTTGTACGAGCTCAGAAGGAACCCATGGGATAACACATACATAAGGATATTGAAGATCACCTAAATTGATGAATATCTAAACCTTTGGTACAAGGGTGAAGATGAAATCCTATAGTGGATGATAAGCTCATAGATGGGTACAAGAATATTTTTTGAGAAGGTTCAAGATAGAGGATCTTGGTATCTAGTGACCCTATATGGATACATAGAATATTAGTAGCATAGGAAGCTACTTGTCACTCCATTACAGAATGGTTCAATACATAGAGTATGAAAGGCAGAGGGAGAATGATGCTCCACTTCAGAGGGAGTGACTACAGAAGATCCTGAGGTTCAACATGATACAACGGGATGGATAGCTTACTAATGGCTCTAGGATTTACTGAGAGTAAAGAAAATTCCAACCTTTGCTTCAAGGTTGAAGGCAAAAGACCAGTGATAATTCTGTTATATGTCGATGACTTGTTCCTGATAGGAAAATAAGAACTCATTAAAGTTGAAAGAAGGATGCTTGTTGTCGAGTTTGAGGTGAAGGACTTGGGTATGATGCACTATTTTCTAGGCATGGAGGTGTGGAAGAATGCAGATGGAATCTCCCTTGGACAAGGGAAGTATGTAGTAAATATCCTAAATAGGTTCGAGATGATGGACTACAATGCCATGACCACACCTATGGAATCGAACATGAAACTATTGATTAATGCTTCATTAGATTCAGTTGGTGCTACGATGTATCGTCAGATGATTGGATCATTGATGTACCTAACGAATACAAGACCAGATATTTTCTTTGTCATGAAAACATTGAGCCAGTTCCTAACAGATCCAAGACATGTTCACCTGATTGCTGCAAAGCATATTCTAAGGTACTTGAAGGGTACAGTTTACTATGGGCTCAAATATGAAGCTAATCAGATGATTAACCTCAAGGGTTATGTGGATTCAGATTGATAGGAAGAGCACCTTGGGGGTGCTGCTTCAGTATGGGATCAGGTGTGATCTCTTGGTTTAGTAGGAATAAGTCCTATGTGGCAATGAGTATAGTTGAGGAAAAATATGTTGCCACTTGCTCGGCTACTTGGGAGAGAGGAGCAGTGAAGCTCCATTTTGTGATTTAGATCAAGATCTCTTGAAATAGGGAGTTCTAGCATAACCGATGAGATAGGTTGTCTGAGCATAAAAATATGGAGAAGCTCATAGGTTTCTCAGACGTAAATGGTCCTATAAGTTGTCCTCATATGTAACTAGTCCTGGCGAAGCTCACAGGTTATCCTTGGATGTAATCATCCCTGATGTGATTCTATGCTAGAAATGGCTAGAGTGAAGTTTGAGTACTTCAGGGAGAAGCTTGGTGTTCTACAGATCGAGGTTCCCTCCAAGGGGAAGTGATGTGTCTGTGAGAATTTTCGACATGGTTTCAGGATGTGTTCCTCCCATGGTCATATCTAAGTCTAGAGCCTTTCTGACATGGTTGTGGGATGTTTTCCTCCCATGGTTAGATGTAAGTGCAGATCCTTTCTGACATGGTTGTGGGATGTGTTCCTCCCATGGTTAGATGTAAGTGCAGAGACTTTCTGACATGGGTGTGGGATGTGTTCCTCCCATGGCTAGATGTAAGTGCAGAGGCTTTCTAACATGGTTGTAGGATGTGATCCTCCCATGGTTAGATGTAAGTGTAGAGCCTTTATGACATGGTTGTGGGATGTGTTCCTCTCATGGTCAGATGTAAGTGAAGATCCTTTTTGACATGGTTGCGGGATGTGTTCCTCCCATGGTCAGATATAAGAGTAGAGTCTTCCTAACATAGTGGTGAGAGGATTGGTTCCTCCCATGGTCAGATATAAGTGCTGAAAAAGATGAATACCTACATGGAGGCTAGGCCTACAACCAGCATGAAAAAGGGCTAGCTGTGTAGAAATTCCTATGACGAGTAGAATTGAAAGATAGCACCATTTTCTTGAGATAGCAGGCACAGTGATGATGATGATCCAGCTTTGATGATGATCTTGTGATGAAGACTTGTGCTGATGAAATGTGTTAAGAGGATACCTTCCTAGTTAAGAGGGAGTGTTGATGTATTTGTAACTTCCGAATGTATTCACTTGTATATCTTATATTGTATTTCATTGTACCTTGATGTTCCTATTGGTAGAATCATTTATATAATAAAGTAATATAAAGTCATAGAGGTTAACTCTCCTTTATAAGTTGAAGAAATAGTCCCCATAGTTGAGGGGTACTAGGGTTATTAGACTCTTCTAGTGAGGTCGGCTCTTGTAAGTAATTGTCAAGTGGAAAACTAGTATAAATATAGAGTGGGACTCTCTATTTGACACACACACTCACACACCTATAGCAAATAAGTGAGAGAGGAGGATCTCGCACAAGTGAGAGAGAGAGAAAAGTTGCTAGAGATCATCTTTCTGTATTTGGGTGTTACTTTTTCTATTGGTGCTCATTCTATCCCTGAGGAAGTTGCGGGTTTTTCTCCTTTATGGTTTCCCCGAGGAAAATTTTTTGTGTCTCTTGTCTGTTGTGATTATTGTTGTGCATGTTATTCTCTCAGATAACATCCTAGATCATATTTATTAAATGATAAAAATCTAACAAATCTTCCACTACATTGTAGTATTGAGAGGCCTGGGTACTAGGGTTAAATACTGATTTATGAATTGTACTCTTGGGTGGTCCGAGGACTTCGTTCAGCATAGGTTTTTTAATGTGAATACCATCAGTAGGAGGAGGGGTGGAAGATGTAATTTTATCAGTTGGAGTGTTATCATTTTTGTTTTGTAGAGGAGGGTCATAGTTCTAGGATTTGGTCACAAATATATTCACTAATTCACTAGACATCATTTTGACTTCATCGATGGAAGATGAGGAAGACCCATGCAAGGATTGATGGTAAATCAATTGTTGTTGGGTAGGGAAAGGATCAATCAAATTTTCTTGGGTGCAAGTTATTTTCAAAAAAAAATTGGCCTCTTCACATCCAGGACATTCCTTGGTGAAGTGGTGACCTCCACGTATAAGGCAGGGGAAATTTTTCTTTCTCCTATTTCTAGATTTGACATATGTATTTTTTGTTTTATTACATTCATGTTGATCCTTAGATTTATTGAATTTGTTTCTTCCTTTATTCTTTGTTCCCAAATATTATGACGAATGAACCACATTCACTATAGTAGAAACAACATGAGAAGAAGAAGCATTGGGATTTGTAATAGTCTAGCTAGCAGGTGAAGCGGGCTGGTTTTGTTTTTTCAAGGATTTAGCTGTCGACTGTGTCTGAAAAGAACCAAGTATTCCATTGGTAGGTGGTTTCATTGAAGGTATTGAAGGATCTGAGGTAGGATGAGGAGAATTTGGGATCAAATAGTATAAAGTGATCAACTAGGAATAAACCATGTCTAGGTACTGAGCATGGATGATGGCTTGCTCTTCGGTAACAACACCTCCCATGGAAACATCCCTAGAAATGAGTGGAAGAAACAACTTGGTGAACCAATCAGCAAGTAATTGTTTGGGAATGGGAGCTTTAATCAACCTACGTCATTGTCTCCACTCATGTATATGGTCGGACCATCCATTAGAGAGTTTGACAAAAACCACATATGATAAGTCATTGCGTGGTTTTTGGGATCCTCACCAGGTTTTCTATCAAACTTAGGTATATTTGAAGGTAACTTTACAGGAGTAAATGGCCATGAAAGATCATGGTGAATAAGATCATTAATAAATCGTGGCAAATATGGAAGATTGAGCGTAGCAAAAAATGACAATTGTTGATTGGGTTGCACGTACTGGTAATATTGGTAAGGAATTTGAGTACCAGTAGGGTCATAATAGGATTGATAAATGATTGTTGATGATCATCCTATAATAGGTTGGTTCATTCATGGTTGGTTTCTAAATGATCCATCTGATGGTCCTTTAAGTTGTGGGCCTCTAGGTGGTGGACATCTTGATGGCGGGCCTCTAGGTGTCCCTCTATGTGTGCCTCTAGATGGTGGGTCTTCAAGTGGGCCTGCGGATGGTGGGCCTCCATGTGGGGGACCTATATGTGGACCTCTAGATGGTGGAACTCTACATGGCGAACCTCCAGGTGGACCTCTAGATGATGGACCTCAAGAAAATGAACATCCAGGTGGTGGGCCTTCTAATGGTGGACCTATAGGTGACCCACCAAATGAATTTTCAAATGGCCTCCCATAATTGGGAAATTCATCTAACTAGGTTTCCCCCATGGGGTATTAGTGTTACCAGGATAAGGGATCCCTGGAAATACATTTTCGGAGGAAATGGGTTTATAATTCCTGAGGCAATGGGTTTATAATTGTGATTAACCATTGCGGGATGATTCCCCAGGTAAGTGTAACCCCATGTAGGTTGATTATACATGGGTTGGACCCATGATGGTTGTCCTGAAGTGGGGGAAGGAATAACCATATTTGTGGTCATGGAGGGTGCGTTGACTATTGGTTTCCCTAAAGCATTACTTTTCCTGATATTTAAACTAGTTCACCCAGTTGTTAAAACAACTTGTTTTGGGGGTTTCCCCCCAATCATAGGATTTGCAGAATAACTAGGGATAGACGAGAGAGTTTGAAATGGCAGGGTAGGGATAGAAGGTTTTCCCAAATCGTAAGAAACCACACTGTGAATGGGTATTCCTGACATAACAACAACATGAGACAAAACATGGGCATGTCATTTAGGAGTGATTGTTTTCAAACATCTAGGAAAAGGAGAGAGAATCCTTATTCTTATGTTCTCCCACATCATGTGTGAATTGGACACCATATCACGGATGGGTAAAAAATACTCATCATTTGATAATAATAATCTTGGGTTTGGTGGGGGGTGGCATAAGAAAAAGAAGTAGTGTTGTATTAAAAAATGGTTTATCCTAAGGAAGTCTCCCAAAATAGAGAATTTTGACATAATTTCGATGCCACAGGGTCATATGATGGTTAGGAAAACACCCAATATCATGTACCAAAATGTTCTTTCGTAGGGAAGTGAAATGTTGACTCATGTGAAGAAGGAAATTGTATTAGTACCAGGGTAGAGGTAGCCAAAATCTCAAAGGAGGAATACTCTTCCCCTGAATCAGTGGCCTAAATTCCCTCTACATATGGATCAGTTGTGACATGTTGGTCCATTGTCACCCATTCTCTTTCTTCTATGGTAGGATGAAATTCAGGTGGTAAACCATGTATCCTATGAGATCCTCATAGGTGGTTCAACCAGAATGTTGGCTAAATTTTTTTTATTCTAAGATACTATATTAAAAAAATATCACACAAAAACAATCCTACACAAGCTAAGGTCACAAGAAAACTTAAGTGATATGAGGGGATGAAAAATTCAGATCCTCACTAAGAGTGTCAAGTTGTCACAACTCACGATATACTACAGGGTCCAATAGTCAAACAAGAAAAAGGAGGATTGGGACTATACTCTTTCTTGAATACCCGATTACCTGGATGATGCATGTGTAGTAGCTCCCCACGTGCTATTATCATTGTATTTCTTCAAAAATAGGATCCTAGAAGGGTCTCATAATATATTCAAGGTACGTGGGATCTCAAATCCGTGTTAGTGTTGTCTAATGCATAACTCTTCGAAAGGGGCCTTTCGATATACTATTGAGTGTGTGAATAATTTTTCAATATACCTCTAGGGTACATGAAAATCCATTTGATATATCGATTGGTAAGTGGAATAAGTACACATTCCCCAGGATGCAGTCCAGTAAACAAATGACAACTCCTATGTTTATAGACACTGGAACACGTCTTCTAACCTATCACTCAAATTACTAATAATTTTAACATAAGATACCATTCAATTTTATCTTGATGGTTAGTGAATGTTTGTGGAGAGTGGAGTAATTGCAAGATTAAATTATCTAAATGCAATTCTATTCTCTTTTCAATGAATCCTAGCTAGAGAATAGGAGATATCTTTTCCTTTCAAGTGATGAACGAAAACACCATGCAATTTTAACAACACATTCTTCAAGCTTCAAAAACATCTCAGACACACAAAAACTCTCAATTCCAAACCTAAAGATATCTCTAACACAAAAAGAAATATTTTCTTTATGATTTAATTCCTATGCATTTCTTAATCAAAACTCAAAAGAAACACTACCACTCTATATGATCAATTAGATTCAAAACACCTATTCAAATCAAAAGTAATAGATCTAACTTTTTCTTTTTCTTTTTTATGTATTTTTTGAAATAGAAATGAAAAGAACAAAAATCACTTTAAAGAGAACAAAAAAACACAACATTTTCCCCTTTTATGAATCTGGAAAGAGATTTAAGAGATCTAAATTCAAACTATAAACCCAAGACCGAAACTTCCGAACACAAAAGTACTCAGTTTTACAGCCTTTACTAAGATAAAATTTTCAATATTTGACTCTCAAAAAATACATTTAGGCTAAGAACACACCGTCAGACTTGTCAATAAGCAGAGCAACAAATTGACAAAACCCAAACCAAAACAAAAAAATTTCAAAAGGAAACTCTAGATTCAAATATGGCCTACATTGGCCCACTGTGCAGGGTAGAACCTGAGCATCCTATGTTGGCTGACTGTAATGACACTCCATGTGATCTGACCAGATTAACGAACATGCATGCATATAAATAAATCTAGATACGATAAAGAAGTTAAGAACATCTATTTTTTTCTCTTTTTTAAGATTTCTACAAAGTAGGTGAATATACCCAACATTACAAATTATAAACCAATTCACATACATCCATTGAATTAACTATTCCATTTTCATGTGCATCATTTAGAAAATTTGAATAACTTACATGTTCATATCGCTAGCTGTATCCATGAGAGGATGAGGCTGAAGGCTGTTTTGTCATCATTCAGTTATAGTTCCTTTCACAGGATTTCCAATCATTTTGGATCCACTGGTTTCCTCCATACCATACCCTAAGGGGTACTCTCCTTCCCCCGGGACCCTCGAGCTTGACAGAGCTGACAAACCTTGATACCAATGGAATTATGACTCTAGGATGCTATTGGGAGACTAGGAATCTCACTCACATCATATTGAACCACACTCTTCGACAGTCACCTTAGAGCCACCCAAAGGGTTTGAGCTCCAAACTATGGCAGAATCGAAGAAGAAGAAGATGAAGATCCCCCATTTTTCCATTTCTTTAGATTTTATTAACCATTTCATTAATTCCCATGCATCACATGCATCACTTTCAGTTAAAATATTTAGTTATTTTTATTAATTAATTAATTTATATTCATTTATCAACCCACTTATTAGTTATCTTTAGTTCTGTGATTCTTTTGCGATTATTTAGGGTTTCACTTTAGTTCAAGTTCCTTAATTTACTTTGTTAAATTATTTATTAATTTAGTTTGATTTCAGTTTATTTATCTTTATTTATTTATTATTTTTAATTTAATTTATCGTTTTATTGATTTACTATTACTACTACTACTTTCTGTTGCTAAATTTATGTGGTGGTTAGTTATTGATGTTGTTGTCGAAGAAACCACAGTATCGAAATGACCAAGTCGATGTTTCGGATCCATATCAGGATCCATCATCAGGACAATGTCGAATGTGGAGAGAGTCTCCACATTCGACATTGTCCTGATGATGGATCCTGATATGGATCCGAAACGTCGACTTGGTCATTTCGATACTGTGGTTTCTCCGACAACAAGATCAACTACTACTACTATTACTACTAATACTACTACTACTATTACTACTACTATTATTAATTTCTTTATGATCAATTTATTATTTCCCTTAATTAAAATATATGGTGTTTACTATTGCATTCTCGTCGGGACCAGAATTATCAATTTCCTATGCTTCCAACATGCCCTTCTGATAATTCCCATAGGAAGGGATTTAGTTATGACAACTAAGCCAATGTTACCTTAGTTTTCCTACCCTGGGAATATCCATGTGGTTCCTAGGGAATAAGGCTGAAACGCTATTGTGCACCCTCGAGTAATAATCTTCACAAGTAACCAACTCATGACCTACCCTCATGACACATGCATCTGATGAGCTGGAGTTTTCCTCACTCTATTCAAATTTCATCGCTCTGTCCAATTTGCTAGCCTTATAGGTATAATTTTTCAGCCCCGTCACCTAATGTAGATCAATTGGCAATTGTAATCCCATCACCTGCACATAAAAAAACCCGGTCATTAAACCTCATAAATAAGATTTCAATTATAAAAAAACCTTCAATCGACCTCAACTGTCGAGGTTTACCAACTCATCGAGAGTCCATGCATGCTAATTCATCAAACATATCACAATTCAATCATGTTATATACAATATTGATATCACTTTCCCTTTTCGTCGACTTAACTAGAGTCTTTTCATATCGATGCTTTGTTGTGTTTCATGTACCTTCCATTTCATGTCACACTCAACAGACCATTATAGTACATGCTACATAACTTTTGTCTAGACATTATGCAACGTTAATGCTTGCTGATAAATTTACATGATTTTTCATTCACAATTAAAATCATAATGTAACTGCATACATAATTTCCCAAATGTTGGAATTATTTTCATAATCATAATTTACTCAACAATATCTTAGATAATCCTTCTTATGTCATATCTCATCAATAATTCCTTGCTTCACACAATTCCAGGTCATCCTTAACTAGATGCCATAAAAAATATGTCCATAAAAACTTGTTTTATATTTCAAAATCGTAAGTAGTTGGGCCATTCGCCATAAAATTTCCTCACATATTAGTCATAACAATCTCAAAATTCAAGGTAAAAACAGGGTGTTACATACACCCCCACTTCAAGAAACTTTGTCCCGAAGTTCTAGAATAAGTAAGGATACTGTCTATATATTTCCAATGCATCCTCTTAGGTTGCAGTATTGTGACTATATCCATCCTCATATATGAATCCTGCTATTAGCACTATGTTTAAAAATTTTGAATTATGGGCTTGTAAGGTTTGAAAATGGTCCTATTTGATGAAATTTTAAGAAGACGCCTTTAAGGTTATAGGTTTATAATGTTTTTCACTGGGAGTCATTGTATCGAGAGTGGATTGTGATCTACGTTGATAGATATTTTCTGTATATTGAAACATGCAGTAGCAGAAATGGGGTAAAAGGTGTCGAGCTTCAATGATTCAGATTTAATCAATGACAAAAAGCATTTCTGTGGAGCAGAGATGCGAGGAAGGATTTACTTTTGAGGTTCATGAAGACGGTTAAAGGGGAGAAGTGTTGGAGGGTTGAGATCGACGCAAAGGCAAATTGATGGCCCTAAATGATTCTGCTCGATAAACATGTTAAAAGGAGAAAGGATTGGAAGGCTAAGATAAAGGCAGAGATATATCTGTAGTCGTAGTCAATTTCATGATCTAAACTAGCACGGATAAACTAAATATTTCGAATCATGAAAAGTGGTAGGGGATACAAAGATCGACGGTCATGACATGAGGTCGGGACTGATCAATGAACATGGTAAATTCCACAATGTAAAGTTTCCCAATTGATTGAATGAGGGAATATAGACAAAGTGTTAAGGTCTTCAAAATTGAATGGTCCCAATGAAGGTGGTTTACTGATCAATGGTCAACATTGATTCTCCTGAATCAAGCTGTGTATGTGGTTTGTGTTGGATTCTGGTGTGAAGATGCTACGTACCAAATGCTCATATTGCAAAGGAAAGGATCTGCGTGGAGTTGAAAAGGTTTGTTCCTTCTAGAATATGGAGCTAACGATAACCCGACTGAATGTATGAAGCGCCAATATGGATAGGATCAAAATACCATGTGGATGGACAAGGTAGGCATTCACAAACCCCCTGATCATTTCTAAAAATGGAAATGAAAGGATGCCATGTACCCGTGTACGATGGATACAGGATGGGTTTGGATCAATGGTCTAGAATCTTTTCAACCTGATAAAGGTCATATCTAGGTCAGGTCTAGTATAGAAAGGATATCCTCACATACAATATGACCAATAATCATATCCCTCGATTCCAGTTGTGACATGCCTCAAGTGAAAATTATGTCCACAGCATCACCAGGCCTCCCAACTCCAAAGATCCATCATGAGGATTATGTAAGAAGTAGCATAAGATCATGAAACTTGGATTTTTGAAGCAGTGAATCTAGCCTTTACACGAAGTAGAGGGATGCAGTTAGCCAAAACCGTTCTGAAAACCACCATCAATGAATGTGAAAGGGCAAAGAATGTCAGGCCCAAATGTCGTGATCCATATGGGCAATGATGCAACATCAAAGGAGGTGGCATGACTGGATTCTCAAAATCAAATGGAGATCCCAATCCACGTGTCCACTCATGTAACCATTATGATGACTAACTAAGGAGTGTGCAGTAATGCTGACCAGTAACCTCTGTTTCCATATTCATCATCCTATATAATTTCCACCCTTTAGATTCACTAAAGAACAGGAGATGAGTGAACATTGAGGAGAAAATTCGGAGCGTTAATTTGCATAAGGCCTTGAGTTTTCTGGAAAATTGCAATGGTTGTTCAGTTTGAGAAGCTCATCTATCAAGGAGTGTTGATGGTTGGCGAACATGCCTTTATGTTCCTGCATCATCCTTGGTGTTTACACCAAGAAAACACCATCCATCGGGGAAAAGATGTGAATCACTTTGAGAGATATACATGTTTTCAGATACCCATACTTCCTGTTGTGTGGTGCCTTGGTGTTCATGTCCTGTGGGTGTCCCTCCATAACCCCTGGATGCAATCACTACCTCCAAAGCCTCGGTACGTGGTTACCATGTTTAGCAGTGACCAAAGTCTTCATCACCGCCTTTGTGAATTCCACTTGACCACTTTGTCTAAGGTGGTGAGGAGTTCAAAGGAACACCCCATCGTATTGCTTATAGGAGAGCCCACCTCGAGGGAGGTGAGGAGTACAAGAATGACAAGCCACTACAGAGGCTTGTTTCTACAAAAATAAATGTGGCCCTTCTTCAAATCCCCTCATATAATAGTGTTACCCAAAGAGGGGGGAGCTATGAGGAAGGTTGGGCATGGAAAGAATATATACTCCTTTTCTAGCTTTGAAACCATGCATAAAGGTTCCTTTGATCACATAATGAACAAAAAGGGAAGGACATGCTACTGAATCAACAGATAGATAGGTGGTCAAGCCCAGTCATAAATGAGCCACCAAAAGCATCCTGAGACGTCATTTTCATGATCGACAAGCTCATAAACATAAACGTCATGCTTCCATCCAGACCGAGCGCACGCACTAACTCCATGATGTCTGTTTAAATATATGTAAACCACGGTGGAAGTACTATGCTCGAGTTGTTAGTTTTGATTATGACTGTAAACAGTTTTAGATACTATTTTGAGGGATTAGCCTTGAGGGTCTGAGACATTATAAATAGCCTCCCCACAAAGGGGAGAAGGGTTGATTTTTTAAGAGTGGAGAGGCTCTACATTGTAATGGGTTTCAGTTTTCTTATAGATGAATAAAAATGTGGAGGAGGAATGTTAAACCTCTCATGGCAGAGATTCCTATGTCATCTTTTTCTTCAATATGTGATTTATTTATGTGATTGTTCATCCTTTTTTCATTCCATTTTGTATTTTCTTTCATGTTCGAACATTAGTGTATATGGGCCAGAATTCATCTTTCATTCTCTAGGTCCATTGTTCAAGCATTTTCCAACATTTTATTCTAAAGTCTTACAGAATTCACCCTATTTAGGTGCTCTGTTTGATGATTTGTCTCCTTCTATCTGCTAATCAACCTGCTAATACCTATATATTGAAGAAACAGTGTCTATTTTTCCTCTGTCCACAAACCTTCATACTTCCTACCTCACGCAACCTACTTTCAGACCTTATTGTTGACTCCATTTCCCAATGGTCTCCTCTATGATTTTCCCACCAAAATTTATAAAAACAAACTTGTTCTATTCAGAAATATGACCTTCTGAATGTCTTTGATTGAATATCTTGAGTATGAAAACCATGTAAATAGCGAGAGATCCCTCTCTTACTATATTAGGTCAGAAATATAGTCTAAAGTGGTTTTGATTTTACCTCAGGATTTACTTTTCACAACTTGGGTACATTCTGAGTGTTAACAAATTGGCGGCATTTCCAGGGACGAAGCTTTCAAGTCCTTCCTCGGTATGAATGACATAGTTTCAGATCTGACTGTTGATGGTGAACAAAAATCAGACCATCAGGAAGGCTGTACATTTTTCACATGGCGACTCTGTTCTCATAGAATTTACCTTTCAGTGACTCCACTGGTGACATGACCATGGGATCAAGTTTTCAAAGAGAACCAATAGGCTATAACAAGGAAATGAGCTCATTATAAAAATATAGAAATGCATGATCAAAGGATAAGGTACTCAAGTTTTAGTTTTCTCGATGATGTCTTATCCTTTTTTGTAAATCTTTTGCTATATTTTCCTAAGCTTGCCAAAATAGTTTTTAATTATGCATTGCACTCAAAACAAAACCACGAATTTACTCCTGTATATCCTTTTTTATGAACTAGAATTATTTCATCTTCTTGCACCTATGATTTTGATCAAGATCCTTCATTCAAACCACATGACATTAAAAATCACCCTCGGGCGCCTCATGAAATCACAGTTGATAATACACCCATTCCACATAGCTATGTTTCTTCCAATATCCCTAATGAGTACAAACCACTTCACTTACCTCTTATTATTCATGATTTCCCTACAAATCACTACAAGTACCTGCCTATGTTTGATGGAGAATCCAATAACCTTGTAGCTAAAAAAAATTTGCAAGCCTTTGAGAATTTCCTTCACCTCTTTGAAGTAGAACATGTCGATGTCTGCATGAGGGATTTTTTCCAATCGTTGCAAGGAGATGCTAAGGAATGGTTTAAGCACTTGTAGCCTGAATCCATCAGCACATGGGACGAGTTTTCTAATGTATTTTTGAAATTTTTGGGTAAGGGAAGGCCTTTGGACCAAATACTTTCAAAGTTCTATTCCCTGAAGAAACAAGAGGGTGAAACCATGTCTAGTTTTAATAGGAGATTTGAAAGTTTTTACTATAACATGCCAAAGGGGATCCAGCCTCTTGAAAATGTTACTAGGGTTCATTATGCAGCTGCCTTTCATCCTGAAATGTCATTACTTCTTTTGGAAAGAAAGTCAGTCACATTACAACACATGTTTATTGATTGTTTGGAGGTTGAAGATAATCTTAGGATGTCTAGAAAATTTTCATACCAAGGTAGTGGTGATAAAATGGAAAATAAATTAGACTTGGTCGAGCAACATAAACTCAAAGAAACATTCTCTATGCATCTCAAATCCTCTCTTAGTAAACAGAGAAAATGATCAGCCCAATGATGTAAAAGAATATGACTCTGCTAATTTTTTTTCTGAACATTGCAATCAGCCTGTTACAAATTCTGGTAGTACTGATTTTAAAAAGGATTTCGGTATGCCCATATATGATGAATATGAGGATGAATGCCTAGATGTTATACCTACAAAACCAAATATGGAATCAAGTTCTATTAGTGAAGATAAGCTGACTGTAATACAAAGTCAAAAGGCTGAAAAAATAGAGGACAATGAGTATGCTAAAGGTAACAGTTTACCTTTGTGTTATTCTTCATTTGAAATGATAAGACAAATGCTTAAAGCCTCTAAACAGAAACAAAAATTTGAGGATATGGTACATTTCATGAACTTGTTTCAAATAGAAGATGACGAGGATGAATGATCATGCAGTCAATCCCAACTAATGGATAAATCCATGGTTCGCAATGAGGCATTGGATCACAAAGAAAGAGGTGAGAGTTCCCAAATAAATGCTTCTTTTAATCTTTCACATTCTGAAATTTCATCCCATAAAGAAGGATCGTGTGTGCTTGATTCTGTTGGAGAAAAGGATTAAATTTCTGCTGAATCATATAAGGAAGATGAATTTTTAAATTTAGAAAGTTTGAATACAATTGTGGATATTTCATTTGAAATCAGGCCTGGTATTTCCTTTCGAAGCTCTTTTGAAGATCAGTTTGACAGTATGCTAGAGGAGCTACATTTTGGACAGCTTTCTTATGGTAAGCAAAGGACAAATTATGTTGAGAGTTGTTATGTTTTCTATGATCCGGTGGCAAAATACATGGAGAGGCTAGGTAATGGTAATGACTAGTTATATCTCTATTGTAAAGATCGATTTCTTTATTATGAACTTCTTCCATTAAGTCTGTCATCTCTATTTTTGGTCAAACATGAAGAGAGATTTAGTTTATGGGATCAATTACTTGATTGGATTCATTGGAAGTCAGAGTTTACTTGATTGGGCATTTGGGGTCAGTTAAATAGAATAGGTAGGCATGAATAAGCTCAACATGGAGAGCATTTCTTTCAGGATTTTTTAGTTTAACTTCAGTTTCAAGCGTTGTCCATTTATAGCTTAAATTTTGCACTTACATTCATTTTTAGTTTTCAGAATATGGCTAAGCGACAGTTTACAGATTGACAGGAATTTCCTTGCGGAATAGTCTCGTTCAGAGAAATACTGAGAACATCCCAATGGACCTGGAACCTAGTCAACGGGGTTCTTTTCTACATCACTGGGAGGATAGAATCCCTAGTGGAGCCAGCTATTAGCACTATGTTTAAAAATTTTGAATTATGGACTTGTAAGGTTTTAAAATGGTCCTATTTGCTGAAATTTTAAGGATACGCCTTTCAGGTTATAGGGTTAGCACATTTTTCACTAGGAGTCGTCAGATGGAGAGTGGATTGTGATCTACAGTGATAGATATTTTTTGTAGATTAAAACATGCAGTAGTGGAAATGGGGTAAAGTGTGTTGAGATTCAACGGTTCAGATTTAGGATGGTGAAAATCGATGATGGAAAGCATTTCCATCGAACGTATATGCGAAGAAGGATTTAATTTTTAGGTTTGCAAAGTTGGTTAAAGGGGAGAAGTGTTGGAGGGTTGAGATCATGCAAATCCTGATTGATTTCCCTAAATGATTCCACTCGATAAACATGCACAAAGGGAGAAATTTTTCAAAATCACAGAATGTGTTAAAAGGAGAAAGGATAGGATGGCTAAGATAAAGGCGGAGATAGATCTACGGTTTTGGTCAATTCCATGATCTGAACTAGCACGGATAAAGTCAAGATTTTGAATCATTAAAAGTGGTAGGGGCTACAAAGATCGATGGTCATGATACAAGGTCGGGGCTGATCAATGGATGTGGTAAATTCTACGATGTAAAGGTGCCCGATCGATTGAATGAGGGAATATCGACGAAGTGTTAAGGTCTTCAGAGTTGAATGGTCCTGATGAAGGCAGTTTAATGATCAATGGTCGATGTCGATTCTCCTGAATGAATATTTGCAGGTGGTTAGTGTTGGATTCTGGTGTGAAGATGTTACGTACCAAATTATCATATTGCAAAGGAAAGGATCCACGTGGAGTTGAAAAGGTTTGTTCCTTCTGGACTATGGAGTTGACGATAACCCGAATGAATGTATGAAGCATCAGTATGGACGGGATCAAAATACCACACGGATGGATAAGGAAGGAATTCACGAACCCCCTGAGCATTTCTAAAAATGGAAATGAAAGGAGGCTATGTACACATGTATGATGGATATAGGATGGGTTTGGATCAATGGTCTAGAATATTTTCAACCTGATAAAGGTCGTATCTGGGTTAGGTCTGGTATAGAAAGGATATCCTCATGTATGATATGACCAATAATCATATTCCTCGATGCTAGTTGTGACATGCCTCAGGTGAAAATTATGTCCCTAGCATCACCAGCCCTCTCGACTCCAGAGATCCGTCACGAGGCTTACGTAAGAAGCATCGGGAGATCATGAAACTTGGATTTTTGAAGCGGAAAGTCTAGCCTTTACACGAAGCAGAGGGATGTGGTTAGCCAAAACCATTCTGAAAACCATCATCAGTGTAAGTGAAAAGACAAATAAAGTCAGGCCCAAATGTCATGATACATATGGGAAGTGATGCAACATCAAAGGAGGTGGCGTGGCTAGATTCTCAATAGGAAATGGAGATCCCCATCCATGTTTCCACTCATGTAACCATTATGATGATTGACTAAAGAGTGTACGATAATGCTGACCAGTCACCTCTGTGTCCATCTTCATCACCCTATATAAATTCCATGCTCCAGAGCCACTAAAGAATAGGATATGAGTGAATGTTGAGGAGAAAATTCAAAGCATTAATTTGGAAATTGCAATGGATTTTTGGTTTTAGAAGCTCATCTGTCATGGAGTGTTGATGGTTGGCGAACATGCCTTTACATTCTTGTATCATCCTAGGTATTTACACCAGGAAAAAACTAGACATCGGGGAACATATGTGAATCACTTTGAGAGATATACATGTTTTCAGATAGCCATACCTCCTGCTGCGTGGTGCCTAGGTTTTCATGTCCTGTGGGTGTCCCTCCAGAACCCCTATATGCAATCACTACCTCCAAATCCTTGGTACATGGTGACCATGTTTAGTAGTGACCAGTAGGAGTGAATTCTCGTATTGGAAGGGTGGGTGTCCAAATTCTTCATCACCACCTTTGTGAATTCCACTTACCAACTTTATCTGAGGTGGTGAGGAGGTCAAAGGTGCACCCCACCGTAATCCATATAGGGGATCCCACCTTGAGGGAGGTGAGGGGTACAAGAATGACAAGCCACTGCATAGGCTTGTTTCTTCCAGAAGAAATGCAGCCCTTCTGCAAATCCCCTCATACAACAGTGTTACCCGCAGAGGGGGGAGCTATGAGGAAGGTTGAGCATGGAAAGAATATAAACTTATTTTTTAGCTCTAAAATCATGCAAAGAGGTGCCTTTGAGCATGGAATGAAAACAAATGGAAGGACACGTTGCTAACTCAACAGATAGACAGGTGGTTGAGCCTAGTCAGAAATGAGCCACCATAAGCATCCTGAGACATTGTTATCATGACCCGCAAGGTCAGAAACAAAAATGTTGTGCTGCCATCCAGATAGAGCACACGCACTAACTCCATGATGTCTATTTAAATATATGTAAACCGTGGCAGAAGTACCAAGCTCTAGTTGTTAGTTTTTATTATGACTGTAAATAGTTTCAGATCCTATTTCGAGGGATTAGCCTAGGGGGTATGAGACATTAAATATAAGATCCCCATAGAGGGGAGAAGGGTTGGGTTTTCAAGAATGGAAAGGATTTGCATTGTAATGGGTTTCAATTTTCTCAGAGTTGAATAAAATTGTAGAGGAGGAATGTTAAACCTCTCATGGTAGAGATTCATGTGCCATCTTTTTCTTCAATAAGTGATTTCTTTATGTGACTGTTTATCCTATTTTCACTCCATTTTGTATTTTTTTCATGTTTGAACATTAGTGTATATGGACCATAATTCATCTTGCATTCTCTAGGTCCATTGTTCAATAATTTTCCAAACATTTTCTTCTAAAGTCTTGCAAAATTCACCCTAGTTAGGTGCTATGTTTGATGGGTTGTCTCCTTTTATCTACTAATCAACCTGCTAATACCGCCATATTGAAGAAATGATGTCTATCTTGCCTCTATCCACAAACCTTCAAACTTCCTACCTCCTGCAACCTACTTTAAGACCTTATTGTTGACTCCATTTCCCAATGGTCTCCTCCATGATTGTCCCACCAAACTTTATAAAAAAAAACTTGTTCTATTAAAAAATATGACCTTCTAATTGTCTTTGATTGAATATCTTGAGTATGAAAACCCTGGAAATAGTGAGAGATCCCCCTCTGACTGTATTAGGTTAGAAATACAATCTAAAGTGGTTTTGATGTTACCTCGGGATTTACTTTTCACAACCTAGGTATGTTCTGAGTGTTAACACCTACCCTGCCAATTTACCCAAAGACACTAACCATTATACTTTCATACCAAGTCATCACATCTAATTATATTACATAATGATTTAATTCAATTACTTTTCCTATCTCTAAGTATGGAATTACATACTCCCCCTCTCTGTTAATTTTTTATTGGTTATATAAGATCTTATAACATTTAGCATCATAACAGAATAAGCATAAGTAAAACATAACTGAAAGATAGACAAGGATACCCACACAAAAGTACACACAGATTTATCCTGGGAAACCCTCATGGGGAAGAAAACCCAACAAAACTTCCTCTGTATATCACATATAAAAATTACAATATAAGATCCCAAACATGTGCACCTCCCTCCAGCAAACATATCTCTCTCTCTCCTATGCATTGTACACAAGTGAGTGTGTGTTCAAATGAGGAACACATCTCCTCTATTTACACTCTTTTTGTCACTTAGATTTTAACCTAACAAGTCAGCCCCACTTGACTTAGTGGGTCGACTTCACTTAGGAAGACTCAATACAATATTATATTATATTCATTAGGGTATGATTGAACCGACTTACAATGGAGGCTTTACCTCATGACTATATGATGACCAAATACAATAGTAACACCCTGCCGGAGGAATAATAACATCTCCCTTGGGTTACATCAGTAAAATACATTTAGAATATCCTTTGAAATTACAGTATTCAATACTCCCCCTTAATGAGAATGTTATTTTACTGACAACATCATCATAGACTATAGAATAACAGAGAGACAATATCTGCAGCATCCTCAATGTATACATCTATACGTCATAGGAAGTTTTCAACATTCATTAGTAACTGGAACAACTACTCTTTAATGTATTCATCTTCTGCATCAAACAATCACTTGATCCTTTTCTAGCAACGCTTCGATCTTTCGATCCTTTGTAGCAACACTTTGATATTCTGGTCCTTTACAGCAGCACTTCGATCTTCTAATCCTTTTCAGCAACACTTCGATCTTCTGATCCTTTGCAACAACACTACGATATTCTCTATCCTTTGCAGCAACACTTCAATCTTATTGATCCTTTTCAACAAAACTTCAATCTTCTCGATCTTTTTGCAGCAACACTTCAATCCTTCTTGATCCTTTGTAGTAGCACTTTGATCCTTTCGATCCTTTTGCAATAGCACTTTGATCCTTTAGATCCTTAGCAGAAACACTTCAATCCTCTCTATCCTTTTGTAGCAACACTTCGATCCTTTTGATCCTTTGTAGCAACACTTCAATCCTTCTTGATCATTTTTCACCATGCTACTTGCAGCACACATGATCTATTTATGGGATGATCGATCTTGGTCACTTTAGGAAATAAGTATAAGGACAATGCAATCCTCCATTAGCATGATCCATGAAATTTATCAGCTGAATCATCTACAACTAAATGTAGATCTCGATCGCACCAAGTCCTAGCCCTATCATCCGTGAGGAATCAACGTAGACCATCTATACCACACATGTTAGGACCACTCCCAAGTGAGTGTTATACTACGGTATCTACACTTAGGTGTAGGCATACTTTTCCAAGCAAGAGTATTGTCTGCAGAGAAGATATCAACCACATATGCAATGTCAGCCCATTGTAGAAAATCCATACCACACAGGTTAGGACCACTCCCAAGTGAGTGTTATACTATAGCATCTGTGAGGACTCATTATAGAGAATCCATACCACACAGGCTAGGACCACTCCTAAGAGAGTGTTATTCTATGGTATCCTCATATGAATGTAGGAATACTCTCCATACAAGAGTATTATATGTAGAGCTAATATTGACTACATATAAGATGTTAGTCTTGTCGTCTGTGAGGACTCATCGTAGAGAATTCAAACCACTAAGGTTAGGACCACTCCTGATTGAGTGTTATTCTATGGTATCTACTGCTAAATGTGGGTACTCTCCATGAGAGTAACATCTACAGGGCCATCCTTAGCTAGTAACGACCACTCTCATGAACAAAGTGTTATACTTTCCATCCTCAAGAGAGGATACTATCGTCCATAAGTGAATGTGGGTACTCTCCATGTGAGATTAATATATGTAAGGCCATACTTAGCTAGTAAGGACCACTCTCATGAAAATAGTGTTATACCTACCATACTAAAGAGAGGATACTATCATACAAAAGTGAATGTGGGTACTCTCCATGCGATAGCAATATCTACAGGGCCATCCTTAGCTAGTAAGGACCACTCTCATGAACAAAGTGTTATACCTGTCATCCTCAAGAGAGGATACTATCATCCACAAGTGAATGTGGGACCTTGTCAGCATCTTCAGGTGCACTTGGCCTCTTTCATGATGGAGCATAAATATCATCCCATTATCGATGTCAGCCTCATCATTACTCCCCATTTTTGGGGAGGATCCATATTATCAACCTGCTCCCCCTTTGTCCGAGAAGGGTTTTTATATTCGACTTGTTCTTCCTTTCTGATGAGAGTCTATATCTTTGATTTGTTCTTCCTTTCCAAACAAGGTCCATATATTTGACTTGTTCTTCCTTTCCGAAGAGAGTTTGTATCTTCGACCTGTTTCTCCTTTTCAAGAAGGGTTCATATCTTCGACATGTTTCTCCTTTTAGAGAAGGGTCCATATCTTCAACCTATTTCTCCTTTTTGAGAAGGGTCCATATCTTTGACCTGTTTCAATTTTTTGAGAAGGGTCCATATCTTTGACCTGTTTCTCCTTTTTGAGAAGGGTCCATATCTTCAACCTATTTCTCCTTTATGAGAAGGGTCCTTATAATCATTGTTCCTCCTCACAAGGAAATTCTTTAGTATCATCATCACTATTCCTCCTTGCAAGGAAATTATTTTTCGAACTACACCAAGCTTGTCACGGAAGCTTAGTCACCACATCAGCAACTTGCTCATCGGTACTCACATACTTGAGTTTTATGTCTCCCTTCAACACCATATCCCATAGGATTCTTTGTCATATTTATGCAACTCTCGTTGTCACAAAGAATCACTGTGGTATCCAACTCCATGTCAAAAAGTCCTGACAGCAGTTTTCTGAAGCCATATCACTTCCCAACTAGCAGAGAAAGTTGTAATGTACTCTGCTTCAGCTGTACTGAGAGAAACACTGGAATGTTTCTTATTAAACCATGAGATCATGGTGGATCCCAAACCATAACATCCACTTGAGGTGTTCTTCTTGTATGCAGCACTTCTTGCCCAATCCGTATATCCATATAATTTTTAGTCATGATCTCTACCATAGTAAAGTCCCAAGTCTGGCGTACCTTTAAGGTACCTTATCACATTCTTTGCAGCTATCACATGAACACATCTAGGTTTAACTAGATACTAACTCAAGGTGTTCAAAACAAATCATATATCCAGCCTTGTATCCGTCAGATATATAAATGACTCAATAATATTCATGTACTGAGTCATGTCCACTAACTCTGATGTCTCATTAGACAACATATTCATGTTGGTATCCATGGGTGTGGCCATGGATTTACAATCAAACATATCAAATCTTCTTTAATATTTCCACAAGATAATTTCCCTAGTTCGAAAAGATTCCTTCTAAGCCCTGCAACACCTCTAGCCCTAGAAAATAATGCATCAATCCAAGATCTTTCATCTCGAACTCTTTAGCTAGCTTCTTCTTGTGGTATGTTTCTCATTTCTAGTCAGAAATAGATCATCCACCTACAACAATAGTATGTCAGGTTCATCATCCATAACCTTGAGGTAAATGTTGGGATCATATTTACTCTTAGTAAATCCCAATCTTATCAAGAATTTATCTATTATTCCAAGCTCTAGGAGCTTTCTTTAGTCCACACAGCATCTTTTTCAACTTACATACATGATTCACCATGTCTTCAAATTTTAAATCCTTGTGGTTGTTCAATGTAAACCTCTTCCTCAATCATACCATTTAGGAAGGATTTCTTTACATCCATCTGGTGTATATCCCACTTCATGACAGAAGTAAGTGCCATGATGGTTCTGATGGAAGTGTACCTTTCTCCTGGAGAAAACATCTCTTCATAGTCAATTCCCTCTCTCTTGAGAGAATCCTCTAGCCACAAATATTTTATTGTTCAAGACTTCCATTAGCAGCATGTTTTATCTTGCAAATCCACTTGGAAGATACCACACTCTTGCTTTCTGGTTTGGGTACTATATCCCAAACATCATTCTGGTATTCATAAATCATTGCATCTACCATGAGTTCATTCTTTCAGGTCATCGACATATCCCAGTATTCCACATTCAACCTTTAAGGTTGGAACCCACTTTACTCTTGATAAATCCTTAGTCAATCTGGAAGCTCTCCATCTTGTCGAACCATGTCAAAATTGGATATGTAGTCACTCCCGCTAAAGTGGAGCATCATCCTCCCTTTGCATTCTATATTGGAGTGACACGTATCATCCTCTTCTAGTATGTATCCATCTCAGGTTACTAGATACCAAGATCCCTTCATCTTAAATTTTGTCGAAAAGATCATCTTGCACCCATCTGTGAGCTTGTTATCTTCTATAGGTTTCCATCTTCAACCTTGTAGAAAAGGTTAATATATTCATCACTCTAGGTGATGTTTCAAGCTCCTGGATGTGCTTATCTATGGGTTCCTTCTGAGCTCATACAAATCCTATTATGTACAGGTGGTTCTTTGCTCGATATATACTTCTATTGGATAAGTGTGTCTATTAGAGTACGTCATGCCATACTCTATTATTTCTGAGACAAGCCATGAACCTTGCCTTGTATACTTGTTCTTGTAGATCCATATGGAAGACACTACGAACTTCCCTTTAGGTCTCAGAATCATATCCTAGACATCATTCCCCATGATCAACTCTTACTCTTTGATCATAGCTTCTTCCATATCTTGAAGGGTTTGCATCAATGATGTCACCCAACTATGCCACACAACTAGAGTGTGCCTGAGGACTCTTACTTTGGTTTGGATGACCCATCATAATTTTTCTCATCTTGAATTATCTCTTGTGTCCAAGATGGTATTCATCTCTCAAGGTGGATATATCGCTCTCTTATGTTCTTCTGAAGCTTTTTCTTCCATCATGATGTCTCTAACCCTGGAAGATTTAGGTTGATATTTATTGGAGTGACTATTGAATTTCCGTCACTTATTCTTCAAAACAATTCTCATCCTCATTTTATTGTAGGAGGTTCTACATGACCTTTCCTACAAGTCAAATGCACCAGTTGCATGGTTAGAACCATTTCATAGGACATATGCATAAATACAAATTCTTATGCATCATGCAACTATTTTAGCCAATACAACATTTATCCATATCTCACAGAAACTTTCCAGATGCCTTCCATCTCTACCATAACATCATTGAGAATGCTCACTAATGTCAGCAAAGAGGTTTCATTCTAGATAAGTATAAATGGAGAGTTGTATAGCACCATGGGCTACTTACCCATAACATGCATATCGGTAGTATATTTTCATTAATGCAAACATTCTATCATGCATAATACACATAATATACAAGAAAGACAATTTAAATACTTATATTTTTTTTCTTTGTCTTCATCTCCTCCTAGATTTGCAACTTCTTCTTTGACCAATGGGATTGCTTTAATCTGATGCTTGCTTGAAAGCTTTTCTAGAATGTTGCTTTTGGTGGACCTAGGGTTTGATAGAGAAGCCTTAATTTTTCAACTTAGCTATATTTAAGATATTATTGGATAGAAATATGTGCCTTCTCAAGATGAGCTGGGAAGCATACTCATTTTCCCAAAACTGTGATGAGAACTACAAAATATCTGGTGCCTTAGTTTTCTTCAATTTCTTCTACATAATTTCCTAATATTGTTTCTGTGATATCTCTGAAACTACTACTCCTATGTGGCTGTAACTTTGTGATGTGCTATCCTATTATGTCTTCTTTCCAGCACCATAGGTTAGAGAAGAATTGGTTTCACCAATTGGGACTTATATGAATTTTCCTAAGGTGACTTATTTCAGGACTGTTCAGCATAAAAAACATGTACGGACTTCCAAGTGTCACTGTTTCATCTTCGGGGTCTAAAAGTATTACCACATAAAGTAAATTACGTTTCCTATTTGGAACATCTTGATAAATTTCATGTGTACCTTCGTAGACCGAGATATAACAATTCTCCCTAGGTCACCGGTTTAAGGATGAATCTTGGGAGAGTCTGGAACCCTGATTTGGAGGAATCATATCTCCTATAATATAGTGAATATGAAGCTGAAACATTTACACAGGGCACATCATGAATTTATATTTTTCCTATAAAGGTTTCTTCTCTTGGTCCTTCTCCAATCTCGAGATATAGTGATTGTCCCAAAATAACTAGTTTTATTCTTTTAGGGTTTTCAAGAATGAAGCCCTAATATTCAATAGTTGTAGTTGTAGCATTGTTTCGACTACAAAAAGACTTCTTTCAGGGTATATCTGATACCATGTTAAGTTTTTAATGTCTATATCATATCTTATAACATTTATCATCATAATATCATAACCATAACCATAAGCAAAAGATCACTGAAAGATAGACAAGCACATGCACACAAAAGTACACAAAGATTTATCCTGGGAACCCCTCATGGGGAAGAAAACCTATTCCTCGGTATAAGATGTATAAAAAGTATAATACAAGACCCCAGACAAGTGTTCCTCCCTCCAACATATATATATATATATATATATATATCTTTCTCCTATGCATTGTACACAAGTGAGCATGTGTTCAAATGAAGAACACATCTCCTCTATTTATACTCTTTTTGTCACTTGAATTTTAACCTAACAAGTCGGTTCCACTTAACTAAGTGGGACAAGTTCACTTAGGAAGAATCAATACAACATTATATTATTCATTACGGTACTATTGACCTGACTTACAATGGAGGCTTTACCTCATGGCTCTATGATGGCCAAATACAATAGTAACACCCCGCCGAAGGAATAAAAACATCTCCCTTGGGATACATCAGTAAAATGCATTTAGAATATCCTTTGAAGTTACAATGTTCAACACTCTTTAGGAAACTTCATCTCGAAGTTAATTCTTATTGTATATTTAACAGTAGTTTCACTTTCTTTTCATATTGAAGCCCTTATCCCATTCTACTATATTTCATCAAATGATCATTATCATAAGCACTGGATATTCTACATAATTGATTTTATGTTCTAAAAAATAAGATTCCAACACATTTTCTTTAATCCAATAGTAATTTCATGTAATGCAAATCCAGTAATAGTTTCTATAATCTTTGATTTGACCTATATTTTCAACACCTTCGAGTCTTCCATCAGGATTTATGATATCCAAATTATCTAAAAGATATATTGTGTGAATAATTAATCCACTTCATACATCCAAATGTACGCAAGAATTAAAATCTATTTGGTTGTCCACTCTTCCCAGGAGAAAAGGTATACAATCCTTAATAAAATATAGATTACCATTACGAATTTCCAAATCAATAATGTATATTATATAGTCAAAAATCAATGCCTAAGTTACTCATCACTCTCATAAGGATTCTCCCAAACCCATATATATTGATAAAAAATGACTCTCAATTTATATATGATTCCAACATGTCGGTATTTAGTGACTCAACCGGTGATATTAATTTTAATTTCCTAGTTATTTCTTTCATAACGGTATTCCCAAGTCAAGGAGTTCATCATATCATTACCTTATTTTATCATTTCCATTGTCATATGACCACTTTGGAAGGCATCCAAAGTCACATCTTATTCGCCTCAAAAGTCTCATTGAGTCATGTCTTGAGGACTAGTCATCGTTAAGATCCACCCTGCCAAGTGGTTGTCATAAATGTATTCATTGACTTGTCATGTGGATAGTCTTCATACTTCATTTGAGGAAATTTTCTTCAATTGACACCTTTCGATGGACTTGTCAAGTTCAATTTCCCATTTCCCTATCATGGTTAAAATAAAGTTTGTGGTCTTTAGTTTTCATAAATGGTGCTTCCATGGTGTAAAATCAATGTCTTTGATTTCATTTCATTCCATTGGTCATATTGATATGTCATTTTCCAAATTTGAGTCTACTTAACCCTATCGACAAGGATACCCTCTAGGTGTCTTGTCATCATAAAAGTTTTCATTTTTCTATCAATTAGTAATTTCACCAAATGCATTCGCTTGATGTTGTTTCCACTACGTCTAGAACCATAATGTGATTTGTTTTTTTAACTTTGTCTTGTCATTTACATATATTTCCATATCTCTAGAGCCATAATTTCAATTTGTTTCTATGCCATAACCAGGTCATGAATACCAATTTTAAATATTATTATTTTGATCCTTTCATTGTTATTGGCATATCCTACTCAAGTCTAGAGTTCAAGCACCGAACATAGCTTCCAAGATAACACAAGTATAAGTTCATGTTCCAAAGCTAAACTACCCCTATAAATATGCAATGCAATTATGTAGTCCTCTTCATGAGTATTAACCTCGCTCTTAATATGTAAGTATAACTCTTACAAGAGTTATTTAATATGCATAAGTGACCCTTAACTATGACTTTTTTTATCCATTAAAATTCATCCTAACACCCTTATCCTTTTTCATAAGGTAAATACCAACTATTCATGGTCTCCACAACTTAGGGTTTAATTATAAAAAAAATATTATCCCTAATTTATTACTTCAAACTCCCTTCATCTAACAAGCATATCAATGATTTCCACACATAAGTGTTTCAATACTAGATCTACATCATATCTAATGGAAAATCTTACAAAGTATCCTTTTAAGTGTAATGGATAAATTCTCCCCCCAAAATTGACTTTATATATAATTCCTTTAGCATCTTGTTTCTTATGGTTACCATTTCCACTTTATTCCATTACAAGTTTGATGTCATCTTCTATCCCATTGCACAAGTATATTCCTTAGTATCAAACTAAATGTCCAACGTCCATCATAAATTCCAAATCACAATAGATTTTTACTAAATATCATAATATCCACTTGATATATGCTTCTAGGGATATATATCTCTACACAATGAATTTCTCTTTATAATGCTTTAAAAATTAGCATAAATATGATGGGGCAGTTTAAGGGTAGTTTCATATTCTAATGATTTGTTAACTTTATTCAAACTAAAATCTTATTTGTACATATAGTTTCTTCATAATATACTCACTTTAAATACCATATACTTATAACAATTACAACCATCGTATTCTGAAAGTAAAATAGTATGTAATTATCATTATACTATAAATATTACTAATTAACAAGAAACTCAATAACGTTCCAATCATATAATGACATAAAAATAATAATATAAATATCATAAGACAACATTATAACTATCCCAACATTTTTAGAAAGCCATATATATATATATATATATCCTATTAGATATCTCCTATTAAATAATGCTGTATGCATTCAAATGTGAGCAATAATACAATTATATACTCCACTTACTAACTACTTTCGAACAATTACGTAAACTTGTATTGATAAAAGTGGCAATTTTTTTTAGTAGAAAAAATCTTGACCTTGTTATACATTGTGAATCGAAGGACATTTGAAATACATCCCTGCATAGGGGTACTGACAGTACAAGTCTTGGCATGGAACCCATCATACAAACATCCAAATAAGTAGCTGACAACTGTATACAAAAAGAAAAAGGTTCAAGGGGGATCACCCATCTGAAAATAGAAAAAACACCCATAAGGTTTTGTGAAAAATAGGACCACTGCAAACGCATCTGTTCATCAGATCTACATATCAAGAGTACAAAAATAGAATTGAGAGCCTATCAAGGAGGCCCATTCCAAATGATAAATCCCACCAAGGAAAGTGTGCCAAAAGTGAAATACTAGGATCCTTGCTCTGGCACAACATACTAAAAGAGATGAAATACCCCATTCATGACAGAAATGCCATCGTCAAATTCCGTGAAAGTACCACACCCAAGAGACAAATCAAGGGCCTCTTTTGATAAGCAATTAGTGACATTGATTGTGATCTCGATATGTATGTCTGATGGACAAACATAATAATTAATACATCAAGTTCCCGATGTCTAAACACCAGTGCCTCAAAAAGGGTGAATCCAGTGAACATTGATAGTTTTCCCAGTTTATGATGACTGTTGAATCACCAAAGATATTCAACAATGGGATCCCCATTTATTTTGTAACTGTTAGCAAATCCCATAGATCCAGGAGCTCCGCTCTGGTGTTAGTGCATCATCCACCACCCACTGTAAAACTAAAAGAATGTGACTCATTGAGAGACACGAAGAAGCCTCCCCCTCCTTTGTTGTCTGCTGCTACCCCATAAAAAAATGCATATGGGAAAATCAGTGTCGGGTTAGGACCCACTATTCTAGTCTTAGTTTCCTTTTTTCCCACACGATATGAATGTATGAGGTATTCCACATGTCAAATCACACTGAGAACATAGGCCTTATTTCCCTCAAATAAACTGTGATTGCGTCCTCTCTAAATATAGTAGAGTACAAAAAGGTAGAGGTAGTTGTACTCTATGTGAAGAGAGTATTTTTTAAACCAGCGCTCCAAAATGGTACTGAGAGAGAAATCTAGAGATAGAGGCTCGTAATGGTAACGTCCCCATATAATTTCATGAATAGATCTGATGAAGGAACACTAAATGAACAAGTGCTTTATAGAATCCTCACCTGCATTGCATAGTACACAGACATCTGGATCGATCCATCCCTTTTTATTAAGGTTTTCCTAGGTTAATACTCTATTCTCAACTACCAGCCATAAGAAGCACCAATTATTTAAGCGTATCAAGCAGTGCCAAATGTTGATAGAAACCTCATCACAAATCAGACTAGGGTAAGTTTTGTCAATCAAATCATATACCAATGAAGACGAGACATGCCCATATTTCTTGTTGTGTGGGCCACAACGGTGATTCAGTTGAGAGGTTTATGTGTATTCTGCCATGCTTAAGGCCTTTTGTATATTCCTCCCAGGCATCTTTCTAGGATCCTCCTAGATCCAGGTCCTCTAGAGTATACCAATACCCATGAGACCCCGACAAAGTATTGTGAGCCTGATGCATAGTGGATATGCCATAGTCCAACAGGTAATCACGAAGATCAAGTGAGGGAAATGGGTTTGAATCAGAGTCGACGATCGGATCAGTCCCGATAAGAATGTCCTGGACATTACCTACCTATCAAATGAAACACCTGCAAGGCCAAGTGAGAGTATTAAGGAACCCACAGATTATGGAAGTGCCTTGTACATAAAAATGTTTATTTCTAAGCCATGAGACCACCATTCTATTTTTTAAGTATTTTGTAATGACGACCTGATGCCAAATGCTTGAGCCATGAAAAACCAACCAAAGGCTTTTAAGTATTAGAGAAATACTGAACCAAAGCAGATTTTTAATACCCCATCCACTAGAGTTAGTAGGCCTGGAAAGCTTCTTCCAGTCCATAAGATGAAATCTTTTTTTTGCTTGTAGAGCCCCAAAGGAATGCAAAGATATGCTTCCTGGTCCTGTCATGAACAGATTTAGGAATGGGTGTCAAAGCCAACTAGTAAACTAGAATGCTTGTCAGGATTGCTCGAATCAGAACTAGTGTTCCTCCTAGAGAAAGGAGCTTGTGTTCCCAGTGCTGAATTTTCCTTTCAAAGTTTTTAACTAGCCAGAACAAATATTTAACTTCATATCCAAGGGGCTTGATAAAGTATCCTAAATACTTGAAGCCACTAGTGACATGGTCCATCTTATAGGGCATAGTAAGTGAGATACTATGCAAGGTTCCTGCCTCCACATTATTAAAGAGAAACCCAGACTTGTCCAAGATGATGCACATGCCTGAGGCCTGATAGAAAGTATCCAAGATAACCTCAAAAGCCAACCATTCTTCTATAGTTCCTGAACCAAAGAGGATGGAACCGTCCACAAATAGGAGATGTGTAAGAGCTAGAGAAGACTATATCTTAATACCTCTGATCAAGCCCTTTGATCTAGCATCTTTTATCAATAAGCTGAGACCCTCTATAACAAGAATGAACAAGAGAGGGGATAATGGGCATCCTTTCCTAATACCTCTTGAGATAGAGAAGAATTTACAGGGAGTTCCATTGACCAACACAAAAAAGTTTGCTGAAGATAGGCAACCCATAATCCAGTTAACACCCATAAGAGGGACCCCTATCTGTAACAGGATAAGTTTGAGATAAGACAAATTAACCCTATCAAAGGCTTTAAACACATCAAGATTAAGGATGAGTACACTTTTATTTTTTGTCTTGACTGTATGTAATACCTCTTGCATGATACCAATGGGCTCAACTATCTTCCTGTTCTTGAGAAACACAAACTACTACAGAGAAATGGCCTTATCCAAGTGAGGATTAATCCTGAGGGAAATGATCTTAGAGATGAGTTTATACACAAGGTTACAAAAAGAGATGGGTTGGTAATCAGCAAAGGTAACTGGTTTTTCTTTTTTGGGAATTAAGGCAAGGAAGGTCTAGTTCAAGGAAGGTGTGACCCTTCCTGCCAATCTGGAGCATTCAACCACATTCAGGAGATCCCCCCCAATCAAGTCCAAAAACCCAATGTAGAATTCCACAGGGAAGCCATCTAGCCCAGGACTTTTGTCCTTCTTAAAATACTTTAATGCCCCTTTAATTTCCCCTAAAGTGACCTCCACAATGAGACCATTAGCCTCTTCTCTAGAGAGAAATGATGGAAAACATTGTATGACCTTGAGCCGAGCTAGAATACTAGATTGATTGTCATCATTGAAAATATTTGAGAAATGTCTAATCCCCATATCCTTGAGGCTGCCTTCATCTTCTACTAGATTTCCCTCTTCATCTTTTAGTGCCCAAATAGCATTTTGATTCCGGCAAGATGATGCAATAGAGAAGAAATATTTTGTGTTTGTATCACCCATTGATTCCCATGAGGTTCTACTCTTGAGCTGCCAGGTTAGAAGCTCATGCTCAGTCAAAACTTTCTTTTTCATTCTGAGTTCCAATAAAGCCTTTTGATCACCCTGAGAAAGTATGCCAGAGGTAGTGGATGTCAGAGGGTCCTTAATCGCCATGTATAGAAGGAGTGAGTCCTTTTTAATCACAGAAGTTTTGTTCTTTATCGATACCTTTACCTTGCTCTTAAGCATTCTGAGCTTATGTGATAAAATATCCATGTTATCAATAGCTTTTGAGGGTTCCAGCAAGGGCCATACCTTCCTAACCATCTGTTTGAAATCTTGATCCAGGATCCAAGCTTGATTAAACTTATAGGGGTAGTTATTTTTTTTGTCACCCGACATCCATTCTAGATAGACCACCCCTAACAAAGGTTACACTCCACCCCTAACCCATCTTGCACACTTATACATAAAATATAACCCTCAATAAACCGTTTTTGTTCCCATGAAATATAACATTGTTCTTTATAGTGTAACCATTTGTGACTATCTTAACCTATAATTCAACAAAAATATACATATGTAAAATAATATACCCACCATAATTATACAATTGGTCTATCCTACTGTCACATACCCCAATTTTGCAAAAACAATTCTATATTATTTGAGGACAATATGTTAAAATTTTATGCTAAAGTGTAATTGATGACTCAGTAGGGTCAAGGATACTTAATGTAAATTTTGAATATTTTATTTATAAATAAATAAAGGAGGAGACAACAGCTTAGGAGAGCTATTAAAAGAGTGTTTACTGGTCAAATTGGTGGAGGAGACTGGGTGGAAAGAAAACTGACATGTGGCAGCATCCTCAAACCACTTCCAACTATTATAGTTGACAACCTCCCTAGATTTGTGGTCATGATTCCCCAAGAAAGTGGAATTAGAGCAGGTGGCTCAATTAATGAAAACTGACCCGAAATACCTAGGCAATCTTTATAAAAATTCCCATTGAAGAGAGCTGAGGCTGCTCATTCTAGAGAAGTGATCATTCAGGTTGAATGAATGTACTTTAGGGAAATTCAATGGAAGGGAAATTTGGAAATTGTTTGAGGGGATAACTGCTCATTGATCTAGTGCAGCTTCTAAGCTGAAGATTATACTGCTAATAGTAGAGTGTTTTACTTAAGTATTGAACTAGTCAGTTGATAGAGGGTTCTACTGTTTGCATTCTCCGCCAGTTCTCAGCCAAGAAGACCAGGAACAGGCTTGGGGGTCTTGAGGAAGTGTTGTTTGAGCACTCTCCAGGAGATTGGTAGGGAGGAACAACCTCCTAAAGTTGTTGTCTTCTGTCCTAAACAGGTTCTATGTTATTTTATTTTACAGTGTTAGTTAAATAAATCTTAGTTTGACTGCTATGTGAAAGTTATAAGTTCAGATTTGATGAAATGCTAGATTTAGTATTCTTATTAGATTGTTATAGAAATGATAGTGGTTTAGATAATTAATGAAATATATTGAAAATAAATTTCTACGCTGTGTTTTTCCCCACCTAGAAACCAGGTCGTACTCTAGCACAGTTAGAATGCTTTAGGTAGATGAAAGAATTCTGAAGAGAATGAAAATAGCAGATAGAATCTTGTATCTATAGATAGCAGAGTAAATTTATTTCAGTATTTTAAATATTAGGAAAAACAATGTTATGGTTCATTTTTGTTTGTTTTTTTTACTTAGTATAACTAAATAAAATGCAGGAAAAGAAATGGTAACTACACTAGAGTTATAGTAAGAGTATACTGATACAAATAGAAGTTATAGAAGATAATAGTTATTAACCTGACATTATATCTTACAAAATAATTACTAAATTATAAACCATTACTTAAAAATAAATCAGATTAGGGTTATTTATATAAACCCTTATCATGTGAAAAATAAACAGAGATCCAAGGTTAACCATCTATTCTTTACAGAGTTCTGAATAACTATAATTTATAGAATAGAAATATATATAAAAAAGTATAGATGTAAACATTAAATAAAATAAAACTAAGATTTTCCTATTATAAACTATTTTATATTTAATAAGCAGGCTTATAACCTATGCAAGATAAACCTGAGGGTCGAAACCCTAACTTTTTATTTATCTTTCTATAAATTGATTTATATAAGTTTTAACCATATACATTGATAACTGTGTAAATAAATTAAACAATAAGACTTTAAGCTAGACTGATTACAGTCTTATCTCTTATAATATATTTATACACTTGTTTATTTTAAATACTTCTTAAACAGGTTAATAAACATCAATACACCTATACAAGTGAAATAGAAGCAAAGAGGAAATTGTGCTCAAACAATAATTAATTTAAACAAACCCTAACAATTAATTACTTACTGATAAGAATAAAATTTATGAATTTACATTATGATGGTTCCATAGTCTTTATATTAATATTATTATTTATAAACGTAACATAAACAGAAAATTTCTTCACTGTCAGCAGAAGAAGGAAATATAAACCTATTTTTCAATAACATTATATACATGTTAATGAGATCATAACAATTGCGAGACAGAGCTCAAGATAAATAAAATCTTTATTTATAAAACCAATTGTAATACATTGTCAATCCATAAGGCTGAATCCTAACTTAAAAACCAAATACATGTCATGGCTCGAAGGTTGATTTTACCCAGCATAACAGCTTGGGTTTGCACTTAAAATTGGAAAGCAACATTATATTAAATCTCCTAAATAATGAGAAACTGAAACAAACTTCCAAGCACTGTTTATTTCTCCTTCCACAACCCTCATTGCAAGTAGGGTAAAACCCAATTGAAAACATGGCTTACCGGTTGGGGCCACAAGTCCACGGGAGCCGGCCATTGTTGTTCATCTTCACTAAAGTTTTAAGCTGTATTAGTTCCTGTAAAGAGCACATTTACAAAGAGTTAGAACAATGCACCGTTCTAAGTTAAAAACCCTAAAATGTATTAATAACATAACAAGAAATTGTCGTGATAAGGGACTAAGTGGTCTTTCCTGTGAACAAGAAGAGGATTCGAGCAACAAAGAAGTTGTCACCAGCTTAGCAATGTACACAGAGGAGATTCAACCCCTACATCGACCTGGGTGGAGATAGTGTCAATGAGCTTAAGTTTCACCACACCGTGACAAGCCAATAAAGGACTAGAACTGAAAACTACGGACAGGCTGAGAGCCAAACACATAAACAAGTAACCACTCGCGCAGTAAGGATACAACAATGAAGTTCTGGAGCCGAGGAATGAAAAATGAAACTAAAACAATAGCAAATACAAGCCACAGATCAAGCAAACAAAGGAGCAGCCTCTCATGGCCGCTAAGAAAAAAAATACATAGAGAAGCCCGCGGGCCAGCGAAACCCTCAGAGACAAATGACCGGTGAATAGGGTTTCCAATATTTTAAATCATTAGTGCATGGAAGAGAACAGACCACGTGGTATCCAAATATTTTAACCATGCATGGGCCTATACTATAGCCAACCTGCATTCCAAATTATTTATTTCATTATTGTAATAATCAACATATCAACTATGTAATCGACGGTGGAAGGTATATATATATATATATATTCACTGATTACAACGTAAAAACTATATCATTGTAATCGTTGGGGTCAAGGCTTGTGTCAATTATTAACAATGATATATATAAGGTTGACTATAGAGTAAGGATGGCAAGACCTTTCCATTGAAAAACAATACCAAGTTGACCATAGTATAACATTTCAAAAATAATGAATTGTATGTTTACTTTACAATCGACTTAAAATTTGTTACAACCATATCATTTGCAATCCGTGGTTAAGATTAGTTACAATTGCTAATAACTTATATTCATCGTTGGACTATGGAGCAAAAGTATTTACTACATATCAAGAAAACAATTACAGGGTTAACTTTATTGTAAGCTTTTACATTAGTGTTTTGTAGGATCAACTTATTAATGACAATAATAATGATTCCTATCGTTATTTTACAAAACAGTTTGTGATTGTTTATGTATAATTGGTTCTAGTGTAGCATAAGAATATTTGTCATATTGTCTCACTTGATGAATACCTTAGATTAGAAGTTCTAAGTAATGTAATCTTCTATAGTAAATATTATCAACTACAACTTATTATTAGTGAGGCAGCATGACAATAGTAGTTTTATTTATGGAGTAAACCATGCACAAGGTTTGTAATTATAGAAATTACCAGGTAGTAAGATCTCTACAGGATGCAAGTGGCAATCATATCGATACATTATAAAATGATATGGTAATGTATATAGTTACAATAATACATGCATCAAAGCAATGATTCAAATGATAAAGTTCAAAACTCGATGATTAGCATCTTCACATGCAAACAACGGCTTAATAATTTTCATGACTAGTAAGATAGAGACGAGATAGAAACATGCATTCTATTGAATAGATTTACCTTTGAAATTAACAGGAATACTTCCATGAATAAAAGACTGTACAGTTAAATGCAACATTATCGTTATAAGCATGATAAAATAGAAGTAAAAGTAAAACAAAGAACATGAGCTCTAACCTCACTGTAAATATCTCTTGCTTCGCTAAATGGGATAAAGATAACAATCTTTATATTTATACTTTGAATATTGTTTTGAAAACAAAAACTATAGAGGACAAAGTACTTTACCTCATCAAAGCTCGCTTAAGAATAATCAGTTTATTTACTAGAATATTAACATGTAAATAGAATTACTTCTTGCTACTTATGAATTAAACTTCTACTTGATCGATCATTACCTGTTGAACCTGTAAGAATCAGCAGTCCATCTACATTAGCATAAAGCTAAGTAAGCCCAATTTTTCAAAGATAGATTTCACCTACTTTCCAAAAGGTAAACTTGTTAGTAAAGCTGAAAGAAATATGAATGCAGATCTATCTTTTATACATTACGAAAATGGAATCTGTATTAGTTATCATGATATGAAACTAATTAATACTATTTGTTAGACTATTTCATTTTCCACTAATCGCTAATAGTTAGTAAACTGCGTATTCAAACATTTTATGTTATCTTAAAAATTTTAATTTTTTGTGAAATTTCGGGGTTATGACATGTGGTATCAGAGCACAAGGTTCAAACACTAGGCCTTGATGAAGCTCAACTTGCTTTTATGAAATAGTGTATTAAATCATTTTGCTGATGTTGTTTTCTTTTAATGTTATTCAACAGAGAAATTTGTTTCTGAGTTTAACAATAGGTATGGAAAGAATGGAGGAATATGCAGAAAAGGAATCTCCCTTTACTGAAAAAGAAAACTTAAAAAGAGAACCTATACAGGAAGACATAACCACTAATTCCTCAGAACTTTTACGAATAGTAAAAGAATTAAAATATGAAATGGAATCTGTTAAAAAGGAAAATGAGAGGATTCTGAGAGCTCAGGAGGAGCTGAATCAGATCCTAATAGAAAGATTTCATGCTGAGGGAAGGGGTAAAAGAGCTGATTCAGAAGATATAAGTTACCAACATAAGTATAAAAAGGATAAACAGAGTAAAAATGAAAGCAGCTCATCTTCGGAAGTATTTGGTGATCAACGTAATTTTCATTCCACTAGTGATAGTAGTGATGACAACCATTATACTAAAAAGAGAAAATATAAACCTTGTGAAGAAATTTCTAGGAAGTTTAAAAAGTTTAAACTGCCAACATTTAATGGAGAAACTGAGAAGGGGGAGGAAGTGGAATATTGGTTATATGGGATGAAAAAGTTCTTCCAGATTTATAACTATTCTAATCAATTAAAGGCTAGAATGGTTATCTATAATCTTTCAGGGAAAGATGATATATGGTGGCAAGATTTAAAGAGAGTGAAAAGAGTAAGAGAAAAGAACTTAAATTGGAGTACCTTCAAGAAGAACTTTAAAAAGAAATTTTTATCTGAGCACTATTATGAAGAAAGAGAAAAAGAATTCTATGAGCTTAAACTAGGTACAATGACTATGAAATATTTGAACAACAAGTTTTTAAGTATGCTTAGGTATGTGCCATACCTTGTAGATGAAAAACCAAAGGTACAACGGTTCCTCAGTTGTTTACCTCATCACATAAAGGATATGATTGAGTATGACAATCCAAAAACTCTGGAAGAAGCTATGAGGAAAGCCAATTTATGTTATGAAGAAAACTAGAAAAAGGAGAGCATGGCCAAATAGAAGGCCAAAAAGAATAATAATAACTATGGTCAAAATAAGGGAGTTTGTGCCCAATCAGAATTCTAAAAATAATAAGGCTAGAAATTTTCCTAACAAGAATTTCCAAGGGAATAAGAATAATTTACCAAGCAATCAGAACAATCAAAAGGGTAAAGAGTCTGCTAATAATCATGGAAATTACACAAAGAACTTTGAATGCAAGGAACCCATAAAGTGCTGGGAGTGTAATGGCCCACATTATGCCTCAATCTGTCCTAATCGGAAAAAGACTGTCAATAATATCCATACAATACAGGAGGAGATGATTGTTGGAGATTTAGCGAGGACTATACCCAGGATCAATGCAGCCTTAAAGAATCGACAGGTAGACTATCAAACTTCCATGGTGGAACTAGAAGGTAATATAAACCAAACCCCTATAGCCATTTTAAATGATCCAGGAGCTAGTCTAAGTTATATTTCACCTGAATTGGTAGAAAAATGTAAGCTGCCTATTGAAAATTTTGAAATTTCTTGGTTGGTTCAGTTAGCCACTGGTGCAAAGAGGAAGGTAACTTGTTTTGTGAAAAAATGTGCAATAGTTATGGATCAATTTGAAACTTTTGTAAAGCTTATTGTACTACCTCTTGGTTCTTACAACCTACTAATCAATATGGATTGGTTCGAGCAACATAGGGTGATCTTAAATTGTTATGATAAAACCTTTACTTGTATAAATAATGATGGAAAATCAATAAGTGTAAAGGGAATCCCTAGGAAAACAACCATAAGGCAGATTTCTGCTCTGCAGCTCAAGAGAGATGTTAGGAAAGGTTGTAAGGATTATGCAGTAACTGTAACTAATGAGGAAAATCTAAATAGTACAGATAAATTAAAATTGGAGGATATACTAGTTTTAAAATAGTATGCAAATGTATTTGCGGAAGAGATTTTGGGACTACCTCCGAAAAGGAAACTAGATTTTACCATTAAGCTGGTACCGAGTGCAGTACCTAGCTCAAAGGCCCCTTATTGAATGAACATAATTGAACTTAATGAACTAAAGTCACAATTAAAAGAACTTATTGATAGGAAGTATATATGACCCAATGTGTCTCCCTGGGGGGCACCTGTCATCTTTGTTAAGAAAAAGGATGGAACTATGTGACTTTGCATAGATTACCGTCAGTTGAATAAGATGACTATTAAAAATAGATACCTGTTGCCTTGCATAGATGATCAGTGTTGGCTATCATGGGCAGACCCGGGTTTACTGTGTTTAACCAACAACACCCCTAGCTCACTGGCCCTTTCGGCGACAGACCGCGAAGCTGCTTGAAGTCTCACCCGAAGTGATTCTAATGGGTTGGCCAAGGACTCAAGCATCTTGGACCAGGTTCTGTGGCATCCTACTTGCGACTCGCAGCTTTTCTAGCCGCGAGGCCTCTTTCTCTGTGCGTCGCATGACCCTTCTGTTCGCGTCGCACGATCTCCTCGTCTCGTAGCTCTTCTGACTGTGAGATCTCTCTCTTCCTATTGCACGGCCCCTTTCAGCATCGCACAAATTCCACTGACTCATGATGAACCCAGCCTTATCGCCTCGCCGTGCACCAGGCGACACATTACTTCCTTTCCAATGCTAAGTCCTTACCCTCTGGTATTGTGCACCGCAGCTCCTCTGTCGATGTGATATCCTACTCCCGCGGCTCAGCGCACTTAGCGTTGTTTGTGTCAGCTTGCAGGACTCAACATACCAGACTGTTTAACACTACTACTAGTGACTGTTCAAGCAAATAATAAATGAACCCACATACAACATGCCCAAGACTTAAACTTATGTTTATCCTTCTATATTACTGCGAACTGGACAATGCATACATACGTTCAACTGTAAACAAGGATTATATAATAACTAACAGATGCAAAAAATAAACACAACACATGAATCAATCGCATAACACCCGATTTTAACGTGGTTCACCTCCAAGATGGAAGTTATGTCCACAGAACTGTGTTTCTATTATAGCTCAGGGGAAGGTAAACACAGTTCTGCTGCACCACATATGTAGCTTGAGATCTTCTCTCTTAGATCGCTTTTCTATCTCTATATTGTCTCTCTTACAATATACTCTTCCCTCTCTATCAATCCCTGTGGATTGTTACAACACAAAATAACAGTAAGCTAACAGACTACTGATGATCTGACTAGCTGGATGGCCTAAAATGCCCAAAATGCCAACCTTTTACAATAAAAAATACATCCCTTTATAGGTGGCCCGAAGGTCTCACCATTACAACACTGTGGGCCTGTCCCAACAGTAACCCAAACCCTAACTAGTGACAGTCGGTGTATCTATACTTTGAGGTAGCCACTATCCATCACACCATAGCTCTATGCAGTCTTCCATGCTTCCTGGAACTGACCATGGGTACTATGCACCGCTTCCCTTCACCACAACTTCCTACAGTCTTTCATGCTTCCCAACGCTGACCATGGGTACCGGCACTACTTCCCTGGATGTCCTTTTTCTTCAATACCTTGGCCTCGTTTCTCCTTTTCCTTTATGAGGGTAGTTGAGCCCTCCTGTCATCCGCTGCTGCCTTTAATGCAGTGGGTGAGCTCTCTCTTCTCGGTCGCTCAGGTACCATCGTCTTCCTTGACTTCTCTGTCTTCTACATCATGGTTTTCGACTCTGATCTGTAGCTAGAAACCTGCTACAGTGCCGTAGCTCTGCCTCTTATATCTCCGCCAAAACTGTCTGTTCATCAAAATAGCAGCTTCTTCTGTAGCTGCGGGACCCTACTCCAACAATCTGTTTGATCAACTACATGGAGCCACAGTTTTTTCAAAAATTGATTTAAGGTCTGGATATCACCAAGTTAGGATTAAGGATGAAGACATCTTTGAAACAACTATTAGGACTCGATATGGCCATTACGAGTTTGTTGTCATGCCATCCGGGCTTACTAATGCCCCAGCTATTTTTATGTGTTTAATGAACAATGTAATGCATAAATATCTGGACAAATTTGTGGTCGTGTTTATTGATGGCATATTAATCTAATCGAAATCTGAAGAAGAACATAAGGAACATTTAAAAATTGTTTTGCAAGAGTTACAAAATCATCAAATCTTTGCAAAGTTTAATAAATGTGATTTCTTTAAGGATAAAATCCAGTACTTAGGACATGTGGTGACTAAGGAAAGAATTTCAGTGGATCCTGAAAAGATAAAGGCGATTGAAGAGTGGCCAGTTCCTAAATATGTAACTGATGTTCGATCCTTCATGGGAATTACCATTTATTACCAGAGGTTCATTGAAGGTTTTTCGAGAATTGCAAATCCGATAACTTCTTTGCAGAAGAAGGGAAAGAAATTTGATTGGAATCAGAAGTGTGAGGATAGTTTTAAAATGTTAAAATTTTTATTAACCAGCACATCTATTTTAAGAATAGTTGATCCAAATAAAGATTGCGTAGTCTGTACTAATGCCTGCAATGATGGTTTAGGTGGAGTACTGACTCAAGAAGGGCACATTATCGCTTATGAATCTAGGAAATTAAAAATTCATGAAAATAATTATGCGACTTATGATTTGGAATTAGCTGTTGTTATACATGCTCTAAAGATGTGGTGTCATCATTTAATTGGAATAAAATTTATTCTAATGACCTATAATAAATGACTAAAATATATTTTAGATCAGCCTAATCTGAATGCTAGAGAAGCTAGGTGCCTAGCTTTTCTAAGTGAGTATGATTTCGAAATTCAGCACATTAAAGGGAAAGAAAATAAAGTTGCTGATGCATTAAGTAGAAATTTACCAAAATTTACAAACAAAAACGAATGAAAATCCAACAAAAAGTTTAGGTAAAGGGTACAGCTTGAATAATAAAGGATTTTTACTATATAAATACAGAATGTATGTACCAAATGTACCTAAAGTTAAGTTATTAATTTTAGATGAAATCCATAAAACTCTATACTCAGGCCATCCAGTTTATCAGAAAACTATAACTATGTTAAGAAAAGAATATTTTTGGCCAAACATGAAGACTGAACTGGAAGAATATATCGCTAGGTGTTTTGAATGTCAGCAAGTAAAAACTGAACATCAACACCTAGCTGGATTACTTCAGCCATTTCCCATTCCTAACTAGAAATGGGAGATAATTAGTCTTGATTTTGTTACTGGACTACTTAAAAATCATAATTTAAATGATTCTATAATGGTAGTACTTGACAAATTGAGTAAAGAAGCTCACTTTATACCTATTAAAACTACGTATAAAGCTGCAAATATAGCTGATATCTTTCTAAAGCAATTTTTTTGACTGCATGGGATACCGAAAGTTATAATCTCAGATAGACACCCTAAATTTATAGGTAACTTTTGGAAATCTCTGTTTGAAGGATAAAATACTACACTAAATTTTAGCACTTCATTTCATCCTCAAACTGATGGACAGACTGAAAGAGTAAACCAAGTACTGGAAGATTTACTAAGAATGTATGTAACAGATCAGCCAGGTAAATGGGAGGATTATTTGCATCTGGTGGAGTTTGCTTACAATAATAATTATCAAGCTTCAGCCAAATTTAGTCCTTTCAAAATCTTGTATGGAAGGAAGTGTAACACTCCTATCTCTTGGAGTAATCCAGTGGAAATATTAGTATTAGGTCCTAAACTATTCAAAGAAATGGAAGAAATTGTAAAGCAAGTACAAGGTAATCTAAAAATTGTGCAAGATTGACAAAAAATTCAAGCAGACCTTAAAATAACTCCAAAGGAGTTTCAGGTAGGGGAACATGTGTTCATCAAGGTGAGACCCAAAAATAGCTCTCTGAGGTTGGGTAGTTGTGCCAAACTAGATTAAGGTGAGACCCAAAAAGAGCTCTCTGAGGTTGGGTAGTTGTGCCAAACTAGCACATCGTTATTGTGGTCCGTTTGAAATACTATCCAGGATTGGACAGGTAGCTTATCAATTAGCATTACCACCAAATTTAAGAGTTCATAATGTTTTTCACATTTCTATATTAAAGAAATATGTTCATGATGCTACTCATGTTTTTAACTGGAATGATGTATAGGTGGAACCAGAAGGAGATTTTTTGGTGGAACCGGAATGTATCCTCGTGCAGAGGGAGATCACACTTTGGAACCGCACCATTGGTCAGGTGAAGGTGCAATGGAAGCACCTTATTCCAGAGGAAGCCACCTAGGAATTGGAAATTAATATGCGGGATGCATATCCAATTCTGTTTCAAGGGAATTCTGAGGACGAAGAATAAATAACATCAAGGACAATGTTATAATTTAAGGGGGTGTGTATGTCACATACCCCAATTTTGAAAAAACAATTTTATATTATTTGAGGACAATATGTTAAAATTATATGCTAATTTGTAATTGATGACTCAGTAGGGTCAAGGATACTTAATGTAAATTCTAAATATTTTATTTATAAATAAATAAAAGAGGAGACAACAACTTAGGAGAGCTGTTAAAAGAGTGTTTACTGGTCAAATTGGTGGAGGAGACTGGGTGGATAGAAAACTGACATGTGGCAGCATCCACAAACCACTTCCAACTGTTGCAGGTGGCAACCTCCCTACATTTGTGGTCATGATTCCCCAAGAAAGTGGAATTAGAGCAGGTGGCTCAATTAATGAAAACTGACACAAAAGACCTAGGCAATCTTTATAAAAATTCTCATTGAAGAGAGTTGAGGCTGCTCATTCTAGAGAAGTGATCATTCAGGTTGAATGAATGTACTTCAGAGAAATTCAATGGAAGGGAAATTTAGAAAGTGTTTGAGGGGATAACTGCTGATTGATCTAGTGCAGCTTTTAAGCTAAAGATTAAACTACTGAGAGCAGGTTGTTTTACTGAGGTATTGAACTAGTCAATTGACAAAGGGTTCTACTATTTGCATTCTCCACCAGTTCTCAGCCAATAAGACCAGGAACAAGCTCGGGGGTCCTGAGGAAGCATTGTTTGAGCGCTCTCTAGGAGATTGGTGGGGAGGAACGGCCTCCTAAAGTTGTTTTCATCTATCGTCAATAGGTTCTATGTTATTTTATTTTATCGTGTTAGTTAAATAAATATTAGTTTGACTGCTATGTGAAAGTTATAAGTTCAGAGTTGATGAAATTCTAGATTTAGTATTCTTATTAGATTGTTATAGAAATAATATTTGTTTAGAGAATTAATGAAATAGATTGAAAATAAATTTCTACACTGTGTTTTTCCCTACCTGGAAACTAGGTCGTACTCTCTCACAATTAGAATGTTTTAGGTAGATGAAAGAATTTTGAAGAGAATGAAAATAGCAGATAGAATCTTGTATCTGTAGATAGCAGAGTAAATTTATTTCAATATTTTAAATATTAGGAAAAACAGTGTTATGGTTCATTTGTGTTTGTTTTTTTTAATTAGTATAACTAAATAAAATGCAGGAAAATAAATAGTAACTACACTAGACTTACATTAAGAGTATACTGATACAAATAGAAGTTATAGAAGATAACAGTTATTAACCACACATTATATCTTATAAAATAATTACTAAATTCTAAACCATTACTTAAAAATAAACCAGATTAGGGTTATTTATATAAACCCTTATTCTGTGAAAAATAAATAGAGTTCCAAGGTTAACCATGTATTCTTTACAGAGTTTTGAATAACTATAATTTACAGAATAGAAACAAATAAAAAAAGTATAGATGTAAACATTAAATAAAATAAAACTAAGATTTCCTATTAGAAACTATTTTATATTTAATAAATAGGTTTATAACCTATGAAAGATAAACCTGAGGGTCGAAACCCTAACTTTTCATTTATCTTTCTATAAATTGATTTATATAAGTTTTAACCATATACATTGATAACTGTGTAAATAAATTAAACAAGAAGACTTTAAGCTAGACTGATTACAGTCTTATCTCTAAAACTTTATAATATATTTATAAACTCATTTATTTTAAATACTTTTTAAACAAGTTAATAAACATCAATACACCTATACAAGTGAAATAGAAGCAAACATGAAACTGTGCTCAAATAATAATTAATTTAAGAATACACTTATACAAGGGTTTCACTTCCAGTAAACCCTAACAATTATTTACTTACTGATAAGAATAAAATTTATAAATTTACATTACGACGGTTCCACGGTCTTTATATTAATATTATTATTTATAAACGTTACATAAACAGTAAATTTCTTCACTGTCAGTAGAAGAAGGAAATAAAAACCTATTTTTCAATAACATTATTTACAGGTTAATGAAATCATAACAATCGCAAGACAAAGCTCAAGATAAATCAAATCTTTATTTATAAAACCAAGTGTAAGACATTGTCAAGCCATAAGGTTGAATCCTAACTTAAAAACCAAATACATGTCATAGCTCAAAGGCTAGTTTTACCCAGCATAACAGCTTGGGTCTGCACTTAAAACTGGAAAGCAACATTATATTAAATCTCCTAACTAACGAGAAACTGAAACAGGCTTCCAAGCACTATTTATTTCTACTTCCACAACCCTCATTGCAAGTAGGGTAAAACCTAGTTGAAAACAAGGCTTATCGATTGGGGCCACGAGTCCACAGGAGCCGGCCATTGTTGTTCCTCTTCACTAAAGTTTTGAGTTGTCTTAGTTCTTGTAAAAAGCACATTTACAGAGAGTTAGAACAATAAACATTTCTAAGTTAAAATCCCTAAAACGTATTAATAACTTAACAAGAAATTGTCGTGATAAGGGACTAAGTGGTCTTCCCTGTGAACAAGAAGAGGATTTGAGAAACGAAGAAGTTGTCACCATCTTATAAATGTACACAGAGGAGAGTCAACCCCTACACCGACCTGGGTGGAGACAGTGTCAATGAGCTTAAGTTTCACCACACCGTGACAAGCCAAGAAAGGACCAGAACTAAAAACTATGGACAGGCCGAGAGCCAAACACATAAAATGCCAATCCTCTTGCACCAATGATCGAGTGTGAGCACATCTAATTTGTTTTTTCCCTTCACGCGTTCTATGACCATCTTAGAATTGCTGAATACCTGGATATCAGGGAGTCCCATAACACAAGCAACATCTAGCAGCCCATATAGACCCAACAACTATGCTTTGGAGTTTGAAATGATGCCACATCCCAATTTGATCCAAAAATAATCATCCCTCCTGATATATATAAATGCACCCACACCACCTACAGTGTGTGTTGTAGTTCCATCAAAGAACCCCGAGGCCTCAAAAGACTGAGGCCCAATGCCAATGTCTCTAATTTTATGCTTTTTTCCCCTAATTTGATGGTTCACCACCAACTCAAGACAATGATAAACACAAGTATGAACCGAGGGATGCTTCCTAGAAAAAACCAAAGCATTTCTACATAGCCAAATGGCCTAATTACAAAAAAACAACAAGAAACTAGGTTCTTTGTCATTTTGTACCCAGTTAGTAAGAATATCCAGCAAACTTGGATCTATGCAATAATGACTCAAACCCAGATGTTTGAACACCCTCCTACGAACTTCAATTCCAAAAGAACAATCCACGAAAAGATGTTGAATAGTTTCATAATCAAGACGACAAAGATGGAAAAAAATTGGTCCAATCTAACCCCTCCTCACTAGGTTATCCTAGGTGGTAGTTTTATTCCTAATGCACATCCAAGTGAAGTACTTGATTTTCATCGGGATTCGCTACTTCCATAAATCCTACCAATGCCATAACTGATCACTGTCCCCAGAAGAAACAACAATGAAATTATAAGTTGTGCGAGCCGTAACGTGTCCTTTAGTCTTGTTGAAAGACCATCTCAAAAAATCTGGTTTGTTTTAAATATTTAAACCAAGAGACTATAGGGATGAAGTATATGTGATCCATTCAACCCTCCAACTACCACCCAGTTCCAAATTATTAGCAGAAAACCATTGAGACCCCAAGGCACCTTCAGATCTGGGGGTGAAAATCTGATCCAGAGTATTAATGCCATAGTCATGTAAATAACTTACCAGAGACTACGATAGTGTGAATGCACCCCCCATTCGATCCAAATGATCGATTCTAATGAGCACTAAACGTCTCGAGCCAACCTTCCAACACAGAGCTTTCCAAATCCATCCCAACACTCAAAGAAACCCATTCTAGATAATGGATGTATTATGTACCAAGTGTGAATCCATTCTAAACCATTCCATAAGGGTAAGATTCTTCAAATACTTCACTTTCAACACCCTAATCCATAAGCCATTTCCAGTGACAACCATCCACAAGTTTTTAACCCTTAATGCATAATTGAAACCACTCAAAACCTTGATGTGCCAACCACCCAACACATAAGGAAGGGTCAATGAGTCCCAACTGGCCAAATGATAACCTCTTTTAGTAGCATAATCACCCCACATAAAATTTTCCATCAGTCTTTAGATGGCCGATAAGACAGAGCAAGGAATTTTCATAAGTGCAAACCAGTAAACCGATATACCACTCAACACCAACTTGAGAAGAACAATCCTATCCCTGAGAGAGAAAATAGAAGGTCTAATGACCAATCTTATGCTCAAATCTCTTGATTAACCATCCCCAGTCCTCCACTATGTAGGCCAGAGGCTTAATCCAATAGCCAAGGTATTTAAAACCCTATTGTATGGACTCCATCCTATAAGGAAAAAACCCCTTTATTTGCTCCAATGTGTTAAGTGACAGATTGTTAAAAAAGAAAGGAAGATTTTTCGGAACTAATAGGCATACCTATAGCATCTGTGAAGAGATCAACAATGAAAAAAAAATGTTTCCATTCCTAATAATATCCAAATCAAGTAACATCACATCATCAACAAAAATAATATGTGTGATTGACAGTGTAGAAGAAAGCATGATCCCCAGGATCTTACCCAAATTCTTCTCCCTACGAATGATAAGGCTCAGCCCCTCCACCATCAACAGAAAAAGCAGTGGGGATAATGGGCACCCTTGAAGTCCACGACTAGCAGAAAAGGAGGATGAGGGTCTCCTATTAATCAGTACTGCAAATTTTGTGGTGGTAACACATTCCATTATCCAATTCACGGTATCAACCGACAGTCCCATCTACAGCAAGACAAGTCTCAAAATTGTCCAATTTACATGGTCATATGCCTTAATTATGTCCATATTGACAATAAGGGATTCCAACCTATTAACCTTAACAGAGTGCATAACCTCTCGAGTAATCCTCACATCCTCATGAATTTTCCTTTTCTTTAAAAAACCAAACTGTTCCTCCGAAAGGAAATCAACAAGATAAGGTTTCATTCAATTAGAAAGGATTTTTGTAATCACTTTGTACAATAAATTACAAAGAGAAATGAGTCTAAAATCAACAAAATGTTCAATATGAAAAGCATAATTTATTTGAAGTTAAATATAAAAATATGTTTATAAATATATATATATACTAAATCTAAAGCCCCCTAGTGAGGAGGAATAGGATCAACAGAACATAATCACCAATTTTACAGTCAGTAGAAAGAATTTGAAAGAAAAGAATCCATTTTCCTTTAGCCTGGCATCTTTCAATAAGAGCCTTTAATTGACAGGAAGGAGTCTATATTTAGCTATGATATAAAGAAGAAATCATCTATCGTTTCCTAACCATCTCCAAGAAGACATTGAAATATGGCATCGCAACATCGACGTGAGCGACATCGACTAATAAACTAGTGGCTATCATCCCTTCTGTTGTCCTAAAATGACGGGCTATGTTAGGAAGCTATGCTATGTGGGAAAAAGATCAGCAGCTATGATTGACTATCAT
>LPNX010499042.1:674768-760061 GCA_001517045.1 Pseudotsuga menziesii
ATCTTTAAATTTATATGGGTCATAAATGGCCCTTCCTTCATAAGGGAATATGCATTTGGCAGGTAAGAAGGAAATAAAATATAAAATAATTTTGGCAAGTATAAAAAGCGATAAAGGGCTCAGTAATACACTCAAGCTTTGGACACAATTCCACATGAAACAAGGAAAGTTCCAAATACCTTCAACAACATTTCTGTAATTTAGCACCAAACTGAAAAAACAAGCCAAATACCATATTCTTGGGTCTTCCTTTGCTGCTTTTGAATTTTAGGCAGAACCTCATATATGTTTGATGTTCATTTTCCATATATGTTGTAGGGAAGTCATCCCATTTTGTTATAACCAGCATAGATCCATCTAAAAAGGGATCTACCAAGCACCGAGAGGGATCAAATATATCAAGGTGTGAACCTTTTTTAAAGTGGAAGTGTTGAGGAAATGTGTAATTCAATGTTTATGGTTTTAGTTTATCTAATTTATATTGTTTTTTATATATGCAATTCTAAATAATTTAAATTTATTTTAATCCAAGATGTTATTTTTAATAAAATTTTATCTTTTTACAAAGTACACTTGTCAACTCTAGGATGAGCATGGAAGGAGTTACACATCTCTTCCATAGTGGGTTGTAGAATGCACCTCTTCGGTGCAATAACAACTTGGATTTGATCGGGTTGGAGGAAATGCTCTTCTTCTTTGTTGGAGCATGAAAAGTGGATTTGATCTTTATGAAAAATAGCCTTTCATTACATATTCCACAAGTGTGTAATCCTAATTACAAGCCTCATGCATAGACATTGATCTCGGATTCCTGCTTAGTGGTTGGGATACTTCTAGAGCAACTACCGAGGGGACGTCCTGAGAGGAGGTGTGCTAGGAGAGAAAACATGACAACAACCTAGTAGTATTAGTTGTGAACTTTGTATCCATATCCTTATAGTTGAAACCAACTAAACATTAACATGGATTTGAGGTTTCTGATAGATTCAAAATACAAAAAAATTAAGTAAACAAAACTTATATGTGGAAGGTAGCGTTTGGGGCAGAACGAGAAGCACATCGAGGTGATAAAATTAACTTTTTGAGGAAGGAAGTAAGGTAGTGTAATAAGCATCATATTAGTCTTGGTTATTGATGGAATAGATTCTTGGAAATTTTAGATAAATCTTTTCTTTTGGCCTTCGCTTATGGTCGAGGGCCGAGGGGCATAAAACTAATTTGGACAAGCCTCTACTTCAGATTTTATTGATCCCCACCCTAAAGGTCACTTTTATCTTAGCGCCACGCTAATCAATCAGGTACTAGGTGCAGAGAAAGTGAAATGAAAAAAAGATGTATGTTAGATCAATTCCAGCTATCGAGGTTGCTTCTAATTTCCCCTACACTTTACCTCCTCTATCACGATGATGACCCACCTAAATGTTCAGCATTCAATTAAAGACAAATTAAAATAATTAGGATTCAAAACTATCCAAGCATCAAGGACTTCCATATTGGACTCTACAGACTACCAAATTATTTCAACTGTTGACCACCCGTGTTGGGTTCTCTAAGATTTAAAGTAAGCTATCAAGGTTATGACATAAACATTAATTGTCACCATAAGAGCTTATCATAACATCGGTAGACACTTTTAATAATGTTCAAATTGTAAAATACCTTCAGGTTAATGGTTGGAAGGAAGGAACTCTTCTCATCTTTCAAATTCTGAACACAAATACAACTTCAAAACATTTTTCTCTTGGGCATGGTAACACCCAACTACCATTAAACAATTTTTTCACAGTCAAAATGTTTTTTTCAGCATGGTAACACCCTACTAAGTTAATGATGAGACCTAAGACCTAGTGTTTGAATCTCACTCTGATACCACATGTAACAAACCTCCATGGGGTCTGACTAGATCAACGAACATGCATGCATATAAATAAATATAGATATGATAAAGAAGTTAAGAAGATCTATTTTTTTTTCTATCCATATACAAAGTAGGTAAATATAAACAACATTACGAATTGAAAACCAATTCACATACACCCATTGAATTAACTATTCCATTTCATGTGCAACATTTAAGAAATTTGAATAACTTACTTGCTCATATCGCTAGTCATTTCTGTTTGAGGACAAGGACGAAGGTTGGTTTGTCATCACTCTGTTTTATTTGTTGTCATTGGATTTCCAATCATGCCAGATCTACTGGTTTCCTCCCTACCATATCCTGACAGGTAGCCTCCTTCCCCCGGGACCCCTAAGCTTGTCGGGGCTGACAAACATTGCTAGCAATGGAAGTATGACGCCAAGATTCTATTGGGAGGCTCCCAACCTCACTCACATCATACTAAACAACACTCTTCAACAGTCACCTCAAATCCACCCAAAGGGTTCGAGCTCCAAACTATGGCAGGACTGAATAATAAGAAGATGAATATCCCCCACTCGTCCATTTCTTTAGCTTTTATTAACCATTTCATTCATTTGCATGCATCCCATGCATAACTTTCAGTTAAACTCTTTAGTTACTTTAATTAATTAATTAATTAATTTTTATTTACCAACCCACTTGTTAGTTATCTTTAGTTCTCCGATTATTTTCCGATTAGTTAGGGTTTCTCCTTAGTTCAAGTTCCTTAATTTACTCTGTTAACTTATTTCTTAATTTAGCTTGATTTCAGTTTATTGATCTTTATTTATTTATCATTTTTTAGTTTAATTTATCATTTATTTAATTAATTAAATAATAATAATTATTATTATTATTAAGTTCTTTATGATCAATTTATTATTTCCTTTAATTAAAATATATGTTGTTCACCACCACATTCTTCTCGTGACCAAATTATCAAGGTGTTATGCTTCTAGCATGCCCTTCCAATAATTCCCACAGGAGGGGAGTTGGTTATGGTGATTGAGCCAATGTTACCTCAGTTCTCCTACCCTATGAAGAGTCAAGTGGTTCCTGGGGAATAAGGCTAAATCCCTATTGCGCGCTCCCTAGTAACAATATTTATGAGTGACCGAATCACGGATGACCCTCACGACACACGCATATAATGAACTGGATTTTTCCTCACTCTATTGAAAGTTCATCACACCGTCCAATTTTCTAGCCTTATAGGTATAATTATTCATCCCCGTCACCCGATGTGGAAAGACCGAAAATCACAATCTCATCACTTACATTTAAAACAACCTATGCATCAAATCTCATAAATAAGATTTCAACTATAACAAAACCATCAATCGACCTCAACTATCAATTTTTCTCAACTCATCCAAAGTTCATGCATGCCAGTACATCAAGCATATCACAATTCAATCATGTTATATACAAGATTGATATCATATTCCATAGTCATCGACTCAACTAGAGTCTTTTCATATCGACACTTTCTTGCATTTCATGTACCTTCCCTTTTTTGTCACACTTGATAGACCATCAAAGTACATGCTACATAAATTTTGTCAAGAAATTATACAACTTTAACCCTTGTTGATAAATTTACATGATTTTTCATTCACAATTAAAATCATAATGTAACTGCATACACAATTTCCCAAATGTCGACATTATTTTCAATATCATAATTTACTCAATAATACAATGTCAAATAATCCTTCTTAGGTCATAACTCACCTTCACAAAAGTCTAACTCATCCTAAATTGGATTCCATAAAAAATACACCCATACAAAGTTATTTTAGATTTCAAAATTGTAAGTAGCTAGGTCATTCATCATAGAATGCCCTCAAAGATTAGCCATAACAATCTCAGAAGTCAAGATAAAAACATGGTGTTACATACACCCCCACTTCAAGAAACTTCATCCCGAAGTTCTAGAATAAGTATGAATATTGTCTATATATTTCCAATGCATCCTCTTAGGTCACAGTATTGGGACTATATCAATCCTCATACATGAATCATGCCATGCTAGTTTACCTAGAGACACTAACCATTATTCTTTCATATCAAATCATCACATCTAATTATATTACAGAATGATTTCATTCAATTACTTTGCCTAGGTCTAAGTAGGGAATTACACTGATGCTCTTTTCTCTCTTAGAGACAACATCGACGATGCACTATCTCTCAGGGAAAACAACATCGGTGTCACTGTGTGACAATAGGAAAGAGACGTTAGAGAGGGTTCATCGCTCTGTCAAAGTGACCTAGGTGCGTTGGAGGATCTAGAGAACCAAAAAGAGTAAATAACCTTTAACATAAGCAATGACAAATCAAACTGGAATTTGTTGAGTGTAAACACTGACCTGAGGAGGTAGATGGAATTGTATTAAAATGAATTTCACACCTTAAATATTCAAATGAGAAATATAAAATAACTTTGAGAGCTTGTAATCAAAATAAAAATCAAAACTCATAGATGTGATTAGATTCCTCAGTATGGTTTCCAATTTTGTTATTGAAAATTCTCAATTAATGCAGACAGATTGTTTCCCTAGTCTACATGGGGTAGAACTAAAACAAAATATCACAACAATGCATCCTCTCCCTATATTTTTAAACTAATTGAATTTCAATCTCTCATACCTCATTGAGAAGGTGATCCTTTCCTTGTGATTCTCTTACGATCAACTATACCTGCAAAAGAATGTAAGGAACAAGATACAATAATGAAAGAAACAAGATAATTCAACGATCTATACTAATGATCAATGACAAAAGTAATGAATAACTCATATTAACACAAATCATTCATGGGAAATGGGAACACATTTGTATTAACAAGAAAAGAAAAGAAAAGAAAAGAAATCCTTGATTTTGAAGCTTTTTTCTCACAATGACTTCTGACTCACAACCACAAGCTCTACAAACTCTACAATTCACACACACAAAAAGACACACTATTTTCCTCCTATTCCAACAATATTTTCAACAGCATAAATGTGCTCTTTTGGTCCTCCTACCTCCCACATCCATCAGTGTAAGCTTGTATATATAGGCCAAATAGGGCCCAAAAGGGTTGATATTCTTTGGGAGGAAGGTAAGGGATCATCCCTAGAGGCTAGGGGTATGAATTCCACCTACTCCAGGAATTTGGGATAAGACTCCGTAAGGGATTTCATCTAAAAGGTTCTCAAAAAATATATATATTTTTCATTTTGACAGTGTTGACGCTCCTTGTGCACTACTAGGAGGAACCGACGCTCCATGTCCTTAGGAAACAAGTGTCACCAACACACCTTGTCTTTCAGAAAACAACCTCAAGGTAGTATTATGTTCTATATCATAAGAAAAAGGGCATTAGCCCTCTTAGGAATGAGCAAAACTCTCTTCCAAAAGATAGTTTGGTTAGGTAGCTTCAGAGGATTGAGCATAGTGACAACTTTAGGGTGTAACACATGCTTCATGTGTTTTCCCCTCCCTTTTCAAATCCAAGGAGTTCCAAAATTCTCCTTTGTTCCCATGAATAATTGACCCATACATATTCCCAACCTATAAGGTCTCCTTTTTTCCCAAGTCCTCTAATTCCACAAATAGCCAATTCTGGTTCTCAGTGTGGAATTTGAAATTGTAGAGGGTTTTATCCCACCATGTGAGAATCTCTCCTAAAGCTCCCACCACACTTACTTGTTTCCCTTATCCTTTAGGCCATAGTTTATGAATTAACACTATGTTGTCTCAATCAATATTTTTAGTCTACTAGATTAAGAAGATTAGTGCGTAGTCCAAGTTTTTTATTCTTATAACTTCTTCCATTTTTTGTTTTCCTCCTATCCCTCTACAATTCCAGGAGACTATTTTCATTATTTTGAGGTTGGAAGAATAATATTTTTTTTCCTCTCATATATTATGCTTTGAGGTTTCTTTCCTGATGTGATGAATCTAATGTGCTGGTCTAGAATTTCTTACTTGTTTGGTGCTTTCTCTATAGTTTCTTCCAAGTATCTTAATAGTTTGTTAGGTTTTCTTCCTGTATTTATTTGTGGTTCTGCCACTTCTTCCTTTCTTTCTGACATTTACTCCCATTGTGCTTTAGATATATACCTGGTTACTAAGCCTCCTAAGTTTTGCATTGTTTCCAATATTACTTCTATATAACGTTGTTTCAAGGGACCATGGACAGATTCTGCTTCCTTATCTATTTCCTGTACGCCAACTCTTCTTCATTCTCCCTATCCTCTTATACTTCATTTCCTTTTTGCTCTCCATCTTCTTCTTTTTTATCCTTAAGGTGCAATATATGGAAACTATTTTCTGGTGTCCTTCTTTCTACTAGATATTGCTTCTTTTTAGGGTTCATATTGGTCACTTTTTTCTTGGGACTTCATTCCATTCTTTCTCTAGGTTTCCTTACCTCTTGTTGATTTCTTTTTCGGCATGTCCAAGGAAAGCAACCGTATTCATGAATGAGATTTTCTCATAGTCAACAATTTGAAGGTGATTCCATCAATCCATACAAATATTGATCACCTCAAGGAGACCCTTTTCTAACTCCACTTATACACAAATTCTTGCACATGAAAACATCAAGGGTTTTGGCTCATAATTTCCAATGTACTTCCCTAACGAGTTCCCAATGGCCCTTATATATTCATCATTCCAACAGTGCAAAGGGAGATGTAGGATCTTAACCTAGACAAGAAAAACATTGGGTATGTTTTTTTCTGAATCAAATGATAGGTCCATTTGTTGGTCTTTCTTCCCTCTTTGACCCAGGTTCACACCTTCTGTCATGCAAAACAAGGACCAAGATATCAGCCTGAAAGAGAAAGGCACAGTCCTCAGCACTTGCTATGCAGATGCAGTCTCACATGAGATATCTCTTATGGGTAACTGCCAGAACCAGGTTTTTGTAGTTGGGTGGGGTTTTTTATGTTATATTTTAAAGATTTAAGCTATATGATCTTAGGATCTTATCTGAGAGAATAACAAGCACAACAATCAATCACAAGAGACAATGACCACAAATATTTTCCTTGAGGAAACCATAAAGGAGAAAACCCTACAACTTCCTCAGAAATAGAATCAGCACCAAAAGTAAAACCCAAAGACAGTAAGATGATCTCCCAACATTAGTAGTCTCTCTCTCTCTTGTCCCACCTTCTTCTCTCTCTATCAGTTATGTGCTACAACTAAGTGTGAGTGAATGTACATGAATCTGTGTTAAATAGAGAAGCTCCATCTCTATTTATACTAATTCCTGACTTGACAATAACTCACTAGGGTCGAATTCTCTAGTAGAGTCTAATAACCCTAGGGCCCCACAACTGCGAGGAATTTAACCCTTGATCAATAAGGAGGGTTATACTCTATGACTTTACATGACTTTTTTACATTATTGAATCTCCCAATCAGAACATCGGGGCATGACATGACTCAATTACATTACAGATACTTCCTATAATAAACATTGGGTTACAATACATAATATATACAAGTGAATACATTCTAAAGTTACAAATGCATCAACACTCCCTCTTAACTAGGAAGGTATTCTTTTGACACAATTTATCAGCACAAGTCTTCTTCTCTGTATCATCTGGATCATCATCAAGTCATCTTCATCTTTAAGTCATATTCATCATCAAGTCATCTTCATCAAGTATGGATCATCACTAGATCATCATCGAGTCTGGATCATCACTTGATCTGGAGAATCACTAGATCATCATCCAGTTTGAATCATCACTGGATCATCATCAAGTCTGTATCATCACTTGATCTGGAGCATCACTGGATCATCATTAGGTCTAGATCGTCACTTGATCTAGAGCATCACTGGATCATAATCAAGTATGGATCATCACTTGATCTGGATCATCACTAGATCATCATCAAGTCTGGATCATCACTTGATTTGGAGCATCACTGGATCATCATCAAGTTTGGATCATCACTACTAGATCATCACTAGGTAATCATCACTAGTGCTATCTCAATTCTTCCCATCACAGGAAGTCCTACAGATCCAGCCCTTTTTCATGCTGGTTGTAGGCCTAGCCTTCATGTAGGTCTTCATCGTCTTCAACACTTATATCTGACCATGGAATGAACCATATAAAAAAGGCCTTCCCAACACTTACATCTGACAATGGGAGGAACACATCCAAGAACCATGTCAGAAAGGAAAGCCCAACACTCACATATGACCATGGGAGGAACACATCCAAAACCCATGTCAGAAAGGCCCAACACTCACATCTGACCTCATATTGTCAAAAAGGATCTGCACTTACATTCGACCTCATCATGTCAGAAAGGCTCTGCAATTACATCTGACCTCTTGATGTTAGAAAGGTGCTACACTTACATCTAACCTCATCATGTCAGAAAGGCATTGCACTTACATATGATCATGTGGGAACACATCCCTCAATCACATAATAATGGCTCTGAAATGATCATGTGGGAACACATCCCACAATCACATAAAAATATATTTGCACTGATCATGTGGTAACACAACCCAAAATCACTTCAGAGCATCTTTGCACTTATATCTGATCATGTGGGTACATATCCCTCAATCACATCATAATGACTCTGCACTGATCATGTGGGAACACATCCCACAATCACATTAGAATATCTTTGCATTGATCATGTGGGAAAACAACCCACAATCACATCAGACCATCTCTGCACTTACATCTGACCATGTGAAGCTCAGCCTTCCACCATTCCAGAAAGGCCAACGGACACACCAATTTCCTTTGGAGGGAACCTCGATCTGGAGAACACCAAGTTTCTCCCTGAAGTACTCAAAATTTACTCTAGCTAATGGTTTTGTTAGTACATCAGCTATGTGCTTGTCCATCGCAACATACTGGAGCTTCATTGCTACTCTTTGCACCATATCCCTGATATAGTAATACTTGATCTCGATATGCTTTGACTTGTCATGGAACATTGGGTTCTTCAAAAGCTTCACACAGCTCTAGTTGTCATAATATATATAAGTAGCATCCATTTGGAGATCAAATAAATTAGAAAATATATTTCTCAGCCACACTACCTCACAACTAGTCAAACAAGCTGCAACATACTCTCTTTGGTTGTACTTAGTGCCACACAGGATTGCTTCTTGCTAAACCAGGAGATCACACCTGATCCCATACTGAAGCAGCACCTTGAAGTGCTCTTTCTATCAATGGCACTGCCTACCCAATCTGAATCCACATAACCTTCCAGGTTAACATTTTGATTCTCCTCATACTTGAGACCATAATAAATTGTACCCTTTAGGTACCTCAGAATATGCTTTGCAACAATCAAGTGAACATGTCTCAGATCTGTTAAGAACTGGATCAATGTGTTCACAACAAAGCAAATATTTGGTCTCGTATTCATCAAGAACATAAAGGACCCAATCATCTGACAATACATTGTAGCATCAACCGCTTCTGATGAAGCATCACCAAATAGCTTCAAGTTCGATGCCATAGGTGTGATCATGGCTTTGCAGTCCATCATCCTGAACCTCTTTAGGATCTCTATTGCATACTTCCCTTTTCCCAGGGAAATTTTGTCTGTATTCTGCCACACCTCCATGCCTAGAAAATAGTGCATCATACCCAAGTCCTTCATTTTGAACTCGGTAGTAATCTTCCTGTTTGTATAAACAATCAACCCATCCTCACCTGTTACAAAGAGATCATCTACATACAGTAGGAGTATCATTGGTTTCCCTTCTTCAATCTTGTAGTAAAGGTTGGAATCCACTTAACTCTTAGCAAATCCCAAATTGGATAGGAAGCTATCAATTCTGTCGTACCATGTCCTAGGTGCTTGTTTCAAACCATACAGGGATTTCTTTAACGTACACACATGAGTCTCTCTGTCATGTGTCTCAAAACCGAGTGGCTGCTCCACATATACTTCTTCTTCTACTAGACCATTCAAGAAAGTTGTCTTGACATCCATCTGGTGTACTTTCCACTTCATCACTGTAGCTAAAGCAAGTACTTATATGATGGAAGTATATCTGGCTATAGGAGAAAAAGTTTCTTCATAATCTATTCCTTCTTTCTGGGATAAACCATGAGCCACAAATCTTTCTTTATATTTCTCTATGCTACCATATGCAACATGCTTGATCTTATAGATCCATTTGGAAGTCACAACAGACTTCCCCTCTCATCCTGGGACAACATCCCAAACATAATTCATCATGATCAATTGATACTCTTCGATCATATCATCCTTCCTTTCTTTCTTTTCTTCCACTTCTTCATAGTTGGAAGGTTATTTATGAATGAAGTCACATAATAGGGCTACATAACTAGAGTAGGACCTGGTTCTTTTCCTTTCTCTGTGTATCTCTTCTGGAGCCCCATATATTTCTTCACCTTGGATAGCTTCTTGTACCCAATCAGGTTACCTCTTGTGAGGATTCTTCTCCTGAGGTGTATCTATAGGTTCTTGGGGTTATTCTATTTCTCTATATTCTTCTGGAATTGCTTCATTCATGGTTGTGTCATGAATTCTAGGTACTTCTATTTCTACAGGTTCTTCAGCAAGTCTCTTTCTAGATTTGTTGTAAGCTCAGTCTTCGTCAAATTTTATGTCCCTACTGATGTCTATCTTCTTGAATCCTGGGAAGTATATTCTGTAATCCTTCGAGCTTTCAGAGTATCCCACAAATATACCCTTCCTTCTTGAAGGATCTAACTTTGTCCTCTTTTCTTTTGGAATGTGTATGTACAATGGACAACCAAATATTCTGAGATGATTGACTTATGGTTTCTTACAGAAAAATACTTCTTCATGTGTCTTGTTCTTGAGTACTCTATGTGGAGTACATTTATATACATACACAGTTGTTCTAGCTGCTTCTTCCCATATATGCATGGGAAGATCTTGATCATGAAGTATTTACCTTGCATCTTCCATGATCATTCTAATATTTCTTTCTGCAACCCCATTTTGTTGTGGATTATATGAATTGGTCAACTCCCTCTTAATCCTCGAATGTTTGCAAAATTCCTTGAATTCATTTGATGTGAATTCTCCACCAATGTCTGATTGGAAAATCTTGATCTTTTTCTCTGTGTAATTTTCGATCAAGGGTTTGAATTCCTTGAACTTGCTGAATACTTCATCTTTGTTTTTCATGAAGTATATCCATGTCTTCCTAGAAAAATCATCAATGAAAGAAACATAGTATACATACCCATTTAATGAACTGGATGACATCGGACCACATACATTGGAGTGAATGATTTCCAAGATTCCTTTAGCCTTGCTTTCACTACTTGGAAATTTCTTCTTTGTGTTATTTCCTTTCGCACATCCCTTGCATACTCCTTCATGTTTTGCTTGTATTTCTGGAAGACGTTCAACAACTTTTCTTGCAAGTGGTAGTGGCCTATAGTGTAAATGTGCAAGATTTCTATGCCAAAGTTCATTTGGTTCTACTGAGTCATGAACCAAAGCTTGTTATGGTTGGCCCTTTAATCTATATAGTCCTCCCTCTTGTTCTCCAATTACTACTGCATCGTCAATAGTCTTTCCTTTTGGCCACATGATGACTTGGCCATCTATAAATGCAACTGTTATGCCTTTTACATCTAATGTAGAGATGGAGAGAAGGCTCTTCTTTAGTCTTGGTACAAATAGGACATCCTTCATTTTCATAGACTTTCCAAAGTCTAATTTGTAGGAGGATTCTCTGCTACCTTTTATTGGATATTGGTAGTCATCCCCAAGTTTCACCTTGTGGGGTGATTCATGTTTTGATAGTTTCACAAATGATTCTTTGAATCTTGTCATCTGTTTGGAAGCCCCAATGTCTATAATCCAATCATTGCTTCCATGTGTGATGTTTCCCGTGAGAGCAGAAATCAAAACATATTCTTCATCACTTGAAGAATCATCACTTTCTTGTTTGATTCTATTATTGGAAGGCTCATCATATTCTGCAACATGAGCATGATGTCTTTTCCTGTTTCCCTTCCTCTAGTGAGATCTATCTTTATTTCTAGGACAATCTCTTACAAGGTATCCTCTTTCATCACATGTAAAGCAAATGTACTTAGACAAATATTTGTTAGACTTTCTAGTTTTTTTCTTTTGGTGAGAGTGCTTACCTTTGTGATGGTTTGTTATGCTTTTCTTGGATTGTACTATGAGAGCTTGATCTTCACTTCCCATCTTTTCTTCTCGAGTTGATATTCAACCTTCTTCTTGTGAGCATTCCTCCCACAGTCTGCTAAACTTGACTAGCTTCTTTCTAGCACAGATCCCTTGAATGAAAGAGTCTCATACCCTAGGGAGACCATTGAAGGTGGTCATCACAATTTCGACATTCTCTACTTCTTCATATACAAGTTCAAGCTGTTCCTTGATCCAAGAGACCCTTGTAAAGTAAGACTGGATGGTATTTGCATTCTATATCTTTACATTCTTCAATTGGTTTCTCAGAGTCATCTTTCGATTTATGTTCTTCCCTTCAAATAACTTGGTCAGGGCATCAAACATCTCTTTAGGTGTCTTTAGAGAGGACACCTATGGTATGAGGTGACCCTTGATTTAATCAACAATAATCCTCTTAGCCATGACCAGTTTCATCTTGTGTAAGGCCTTAGTCTCATCTCCCTCTCGAACTAGAACCTCTTCATTTATGTAAGAGTCCAACTCATTTTCTTCCAAGACCAAGGAGATCCTATACTTCCAAGCTCGGAATTTATTAGCTCCCTTAATGTTTTCATCAATCTTGGTATAATGAGACATCTTTAACAGAGAAACTCAAATAAAAATGAAAAATATTTATATCTTACTAGGTTAAGATGTCAACACTGGATCTGGAGCTGAATTTCTGTAGAGCTGGTTTTCTGGTTCATGAGCAGATTAGGGTTTGGATTTCCCAAAGTTATACCAAACCAAAAACTTTGATATTGATATCTAAACTTTGATTTTGGGGAGGAGATCAATCCAGGCCTATGCTCACTCAAAAATTCCACTTCTGTGGAAAACCCTAATTTCCAACAGTAGTGTCGAATCAAAAACTAAAAATGCTCAAAATCAGATTCTTCTTCGACAGAAAGATGTGCCCTGGAGAGGAGAGTTAGCCCAACCTCCTTTTGCTGAAAATATATGGAGAGAGATCCAAAAATTAGGAAGCCCTAGCTTCAGTAGCTGCATAGTGTCTTCTTCTTAGGTTAGCTCTAATACCATGTTAGATTTTTAACATTTAAGCTATATGATCTTAGGATCTTATCTGAGAGAATAACAAGAACAACAATAAATCATAAGAGACAATGAACACAAATATTTTCCTTGGGGAAACCATAAAGGAGAAAACCCTGCAACTTCCTTAGAGATAGAATCGGCACCGAAAGTAAAACCCAAAGACAGTAATATGATCTCTCGACAACAATAGTCTCTCTCTCTCTCTCTCTCTCTTTTCCTAGCTTCTTCTCTCTCTCTCAGTTATGCACTAAAAATGAGTGTGAGTTAATGTGTATGAATGTGTGTTAAATAGAGAGGCTCCCTCTCTATTTATACCAATCCTCGACTTGACAATAACTCACTAGGGCTAACTTCTCTAAGAGATTCTAATAACCCTAGGTCCCCACAACTGCGGGGACTTTAACCTTGGATAAATAAGGAGGGTTATACTCTATGACTTTACATGACTTGTTTACATTATTGAGTCTCTTGATCGGAACATCAGGGCATGACATGACTCAATTACATTACAGATACTTCCCGGAATAAACATCAGGATACAATACATAATATATACAAGTGAATACATTCCAAAGTTACAAATACATCAACATTTTCTCCTTTGGAAACTTACCAACTCACTCGACTGAAGATGGTGGGTGTATTTCTTGATCCTACTATGTGTAGATAAGATACTACTTAACTTATCCATCATAGTGATTATAACAACAAGGTAGGCTTGACACACATATTATCCATCAATATTGTGATTCATGCATACGGGAGCTTGTCATAAGAAAATACATAAACACTTAGTCACAATATACATTCCTGTGACTTAAGCACATTCATCATATACATTCCCATAAATTCACGTACATTCATGCCACATAAACAAATTCATCATATAATCAATGAAACAATCTTTAATGTGGGAACCCATCCGGGAAAAACCACAAATGCACTCTTCATCTGGCATGAGAAATATATGGCACCTTTTGTCTGGGCTCTTAGCTATAGACTCTATTATAGATATTCTTCTCTTATCTATACATATTTCTCTCTCCTCTCACTCTCTTGGGTCTTCTGTCACTCAATCTTCTCCTACTTGAATCTAGTGTTGATCCGCACATATCCTGGATCAACTACTCTTCTCTATACTTCTGCGCACTTAGATGCAAATTACTCAACTCTTCTTACAGACACAAAAACTTCTAACTAACTGAGTTAGTAACTAAGAAATTAAAACAATTAAATAACAAAACCAAGAAACCCAACAAGCCACTACCAACCCGCACACAGCCTGGTTTCTTCACTCTTATAAACTCTTACATGGCGCTATCAACCGAATTAATTCAATTAGCCAACATGTTGCCATTCCTATTCTAGTGACATTTGACTGTAGGAACTAACAAACCGAATTACAAATATTATTTTATTCCTTACAGAACGTGTGACTTTCACTGATTCTAGTTTACCTTGTACCCACAATCTTCCTTGAACTGTCATTTTAAGTCATTGCGTCACTGCATCTCTCCTCTAGCATGGTTCCTTCCATTGCGGCTTATCACATCGCATCCTTTCCTCCTATTGTGGCTTCTCTCCTTCTATCATAACTTCTTATGCAATTACTTCTTGCCTTAACTCTTACTTCCTTATCTTATTTTTCTCTTCCTTATCTACCTCTGTCACAACTCCTTTTCCTTCCAGCGACTAGAATTTTTACCTTATTAGGTATAATTCTAACTGAAGTCTTCCTATATTTCTCTAGTTCCAACTTGATCCTAACACTTACTTATGGCTCATCTTGAGCCACACAATTCTATTAATAAACTTTTGCATTTGTAGAGACTTTACCTTAAAAATTTTGGAGGATTTTCATTACCTATTATGTCTCTTGTTGCACATCTTATTTTTCCTTTTGCAAGTTTTCCACAAGGTCAAAACTGAGGTGTTCCGTCATTACAATCCCTGCAGCCTCCGCTACTCATCACACCCTCTAATGTATAGGCTGAATAATTCATGTAATCCTTTTTGTGTTGGCCTGCAACTCTATGAATTTATCTTTCCTTTGGTGTTGTTGTATGTGCAACACCGTAACTTGTTGCAACTTCTTCATTTTTGTTTCCTTATCCATTTTCTCTGCTAAGGGTAACTTTTTCATCTCATTCTTCAACAGATTTACTCCTATCTTAGCTGTACGTAGCTCTTCTATGAATTTTTCTAGCTCGGCATCATCGATTAGGGATTCCCAATTCTAGGAGACTTGGTCGACAACCTTGGTGCATGATGATTCTGCTTCTTCGATCCTCTTCATATCCTCTGCTATTTATTTTCTTCATTCTTCTATTTTGAAAAGTTACTTCTTTGGAGTGGTAGGACGGATGAGATGAAAAAGTTCATCGACATCACTGGTTATATCCTAGGATTTCTAGAAAGTTGAAGATGAAATCCTGACTGCTTTCCAGGGAATTATTTTCTTTGACTTCTTCTTCCCCATAGGAAGATAAATTTCATCATCCCATATTTGTCATCAATGAAATCCGCCCTCTCATATTCATCCCTTAATAAAACATAGACAACTATATCTTGAGCTTCTTGTATCATTGATGGCGATGTTGCAAGCTTGTGTCTCTATTTTGAATTATCTGAAATATGGTTCAAACCGACGATTTTTACGAATTGATCTTGTACATTCTAGTGAATCCTTCCACAAATATATCATACGGTTTAGATGGAATGTCATTTGGTAGCTGAATTTGGACCGCTGCTCCTTCGTCCTTCATCTATAGTGCCAAGACAAATTTTCTCTTGCAGGAACCAGAACGCTTCTTCGTTGAAGAATGTTACACCGTATCCGGTGTAATGGATAATCCGTATCCATATTAAGTCAACATGTATCCAGGTGTAGGGAGGAATATGTTCCATCTTCAAATAATTAAATTTTTAAATGTATAATAATTGAATGGATGATTTATTACAATGGATATGGCTTCCTTAAATATGTCTTGGCCATCACATATTGAAGAGACACTTTTCTTCATAAACTATATTTTAATATTATTAATTACTATTAGGAATAGTTACCTATTTATTACGATTTTATTGTTGTGACATTGCCTTCCCCTTAGGAAAGCTTTGTCCTCAAATCCTAGATTATTGTTGTCATCTTTTCATTCTCGTTTTATGTTGAAAAAATGTCATTACTTCCTTTATGTCTTTTTTAGAACTGGTATTATGTATGTGCTTGGTCTTTACGCAATAGTTTGTCATCTTCCTTTCATTTATAACTTGAATTTGTACTCCATTATGTTGATTATTGTTATCCCATTTTACTTGTACATGAATACAAGGAATATTTTTGTTTGTAGGGCTACGTGGAATGAGATAGGTAACTATTCCTAATAGTATTTAATATTATTAATTACTATTAGGAATAGTTACCTATTTATTACTATTTTATTGTTGTAACAAATAACCAGGTAGATCAGGTGGTAAGCTTACTTCAAATATGACTGGAACTTGTTGAGTTTCCAATCCAATCCCTTCCTCTGGTGGAACATATATGATACTGTCTTCAATAATAGTGTGGGTAACATAGTTTCAATGATAGAGTCTGTGGCTAAAGTGGCACTGGGAGTCAAAATAGCGATACTTTGTGAAAAAAGAACTTACTTTGGCCCTGGAATTTGCAGAGAGAAATTCCTCATTCAAGCATAGCAGAATGAAATGAAGGTGAAGGGTGAATGCTAATAATATTGACTCATTAGATCAATCAAACTTTCACACGCGCATATGTTAAGTGCAATGGTGACAACATGATCCATCATGTGGGCCACCTATTTGAATTATCATACATAAACCACTATGTAACCCGTAACTTTCCCCTGTGACGTCATTGTCATTATTATGCAATCATGATGGAAGTTACTTAAAAGTATGGCGCCAAAATCTCTTGGTATTTTTAAATTAATGACGACCAGTTGTCTTAATGATGTCCAACTGTCACTTCTATGATTCCAGTGGTGTTTGCAACAACGTCAGACTTCCTATGACATGTAGTATTCATACGACATGGTAATGGCCATCAGTTTGCTAGTATTTTTTCTATCTGAGACAAACCCAAGGTCTACGAAAATTTTCTTCTTACTACTACAACAGACTATCATTCTGCGACATACTTTTCTTTTGCGGTAGCATATTTCCTGTAGTTTTTTCTTTATTTCTTTGTTTTCTTTGTTTTCTCTCTCTTTCTCTCTCTTTTTCTCTCTCTATTTTTTTTGTGACCAAGTCGCATCTATCGTGATACAAATTCAACCGAATTCCATTTATCAGTCCTCTGATTGGTGTTCCATCTAGCTTTTGTAACTGCACTGCACCTCCATTAGTGATATAATTACAATGTACGGTCCAAGCCAATGTGTCTTTAACTTACTAGGATAATTAAAAAGGTTTCTATCATACATAAGAACAAGTCCTCCAACCTAAAACTATTTTTTCCTAATGTTTCGATCATGCCATACCTTCTGATTTTCTTTTTCAATGTTTTGGTGATACCCTACAACAAAACGTTCTTCTTCTATCTACACAAGTTACGACAATGTCTCTTTGATAGATCAATATCTGTCATCTATGTGATCACAGTAATTCTTATACTCGGTACAATATACTCCATCGACATCATAGCTTCTTGTCCATGTACCAAGTGAAATGGAGTGTGGACTGTCATTTTTTTACAGGTCATGTGATATTCCCATAATACTACAGAAATTTTATGATCCCAATCATCTCTTTAGGAATTACAAATATTTGTAAATGCATTTTCCATAATCTTATTAAATTCTTCGATAACAACATTTGCTTGAGGGTGATATGGCATTGTATTTCTATGTTGAACTTGGAATTCCTCTATCATTTCATTAATCATTTGGTTGACAAAGTGCTTACCTTGATCACTTATTAAAATATTTGGGCACCCAAATCTTGTCACAACATTTTCAAATAGAAACTTCACAGTAGTCGTAGCAATGCAATTCTTTACTACCGCTGCCTCATCCCATCTTGTCAAGTAGTCAGTCGCAGTGATAATATAGCATGCCCCTGTGCGCTTCCCTATTGGACTGATAGGGCCCACAAAATAAAAGGACAATTTATCAAATTCCTGCAATGTTACTTGAGGTACCAATGAAATTTCATGCTATCGCGATGACTTTCTGGTTCTTTGGTAGATATCACAACTGTAGATATCAAAATATAAATAACATTAAAAATATCGTCACTTCTAACTTTAAAAAGAAAATGTGGTGTGAGAAAGATTTAGAGGATAAAAGAAAATTAATATACTATAAGGAGGTCATCAACCCTACTCTTGAAGATCAAAAGTATCTCTCAGTTTTAACTTGTTCAAAGAAAAATAATAATATAGACAATATACGAACGAACTCTCATGAGCTTCATAGTGAAACTGGTTGTTGGGCATTTCCTAAAACACCATGGGTAGAAAGGATATGCCATCTCTATGGGAATATGAACATTGAGGATGAAAAACACTTTTTAGAATTCCCTGCGTACACCCACATTAGATCTCAGTTTCATAATCTTTGTTGCAATCCTGACCTTCCTAGCCTTTTAACTTGTCAAAATTATAGTGAGCTCAAGACACTTCTCTCCAAGCTCTTTGAACATAGAAATACAATTTTAAAACAAACTAAATAATTCATTTCTTTGGGTTCGATAGACCGAATTTGGTCTGAGTGGACGTTAACCATCATCATCATCATCAACAATAATCTAGAGAATTTGCATCCATACTTAGCCACCACAATCCTGCATGCAAATTATTGCTGACCGTATCTTTTCCAACGTAATGGCCTCTTGTGACACCAGCATGAGCTTCATTTAATATCAAAGGTCACTCATGTTCTAAGAAGCAGCAATGAAGAGTCTCATTAGGACCCATCTTATACAACTGTGCTGCGATTAACTAGAAGTCCACAACTCTCACAACCAACAGTTTCTTCTGTGCAGGGGTGAATCCAACTGGTACATAAGGCGTACTAAAAAAATGTATGATATCTCTATAGTGATCATCAAACATGGTTATCACAAACAATTGCACATCAAGGAGACTATCATCTAGGTTACTAGGTTCTTCGCCACTTTCAATCCTTGAAATATGGTCTGGTCCCAAGTTTAATCGACTGGGTTTAACAATTACTTCAAAATCAAATTCCTGGAATAGGAGAAGCCTCCAGCATATCCCCCCCCCCCCAACACTGGCTTATNTTACATTTTAAAATGTCCACCCAAAAGGTAGTGTCTAAATTTCTATGTAACATATACCATCTCTAACCCTTCTCTTTCTATCATGGTATAATTCTTCTCTGTTGTAGATAATTTCCTGCTAGTGAAGGCTATAGGATGGTCAATCAACCTTTCACCAGGTTGCATTAGTACCTCATCATGTGTGATAGACAACACGTGGTGTAGATAGTTTTTTTTTTTAATTTATATTTTTTTTAATTTTAATTGTTTTTAATGTTTTTCTTTTTAATATATTTTTAAAATTTTAATGTGTTTTTAATTTTGTGTTATTTTTTTAATAGTTCTATTTTTAATTTTAATTGTTTTTAAATGTTTTTTTAATAATTTTAAAATTTTGTTAAGTTTTAAAAAAAAATTTAATTTTTTTTTAATAAAATTGTATATTGTTTAATAAAAAAATTATTTTTTTAATAAAAATTTCCATTTTTAAAATTTTTTTAAATAAATTTTAATTGTTTAGTAACTCTTTTTTTATTTATATTTTATTTTATTTTATATAAACGTTTAAAAAAAATTATTAAAAAAATTAAAAAATGGGGAGGGGGAAGTGATGGCCTCAAAGATAGGACACTTTATTTTTCAAGGTCGTTGTTTGAAAAATACTACAATGTTCGCACTACATTTTGATTTAGAGGTTTACTGTAGTATTTTTCTTCACAGAATATTGAAAAATCAATGTGCTTCATTAGTTATACTTTTAGCATTTGAAAAATCAATGTGCTTCAATAGTTTTCTATTCAATTGTTGATTTGGAGGCTATTATTAGCAATAATATGAGTTTTTAAGGAAATGTTTGTCTTTTTAGCCTTGAAACAAAAAACAATGCTACTAGTAGCATCACTTTTCAATTTGAAGCTTGATTCTAGTAATTTTTACACAAGAAAATGGACTTTTAGGGTTAGAGCTCTCGTTGTGACTATACATATAGTTCTCGTCGGGTTGTATACTGTGTTCAACATTCCAGCATCACCCTAAGGCTCTCAATATGGTTCTTAATGAGCCCAAAATACTGTTTAGTCATCGAAGTGGACTTCAAGAAATTTAAGAACAAATTTTTTAAAGACAACAACTATTATTCTAGAAACATTAGCATGAGAATTCTTAAGTCCAAAGGGAATTATTGTATACTAAAAACACCCCAAATCCATCACAAAGGTGGTCTTGTGTTGATCTTCCTTTGTGATGTGAATCTGATGGTATCCAAAGAAACCATAAGTGAATGAATAAATCTCTTGACCCTTGACGCTCTCCAGTACCTTATATGTAAATGGATTGGGAAATGGGTCATGTAAACAAGAGTTGTTCAGTTTTCTCAATTGGATGTAAATTCTTACTTAACCCATAGCCTTTTAGTCTTGTACTACTATCGAGATGATCCATGATGATTCTTTGACATGTTCTATAATTCTTGCATCTAGCATTCGTTATAGCTATGCTTTAAGTTTCTCTTTATATCGTGGATTCAGTTGGTATGGTCGCTTCTTGACTGAATTTTCATCGGGCCTTAAAGGTATTTTCATCTCTCTTAGATCTCCAATTATCCACTCCATCTATGAAAATTTTGTAGGGAACATATCCTGGAACTCATGCAATAAGTTCGTGGTCTTTCTTATAGTCTCATCATTCCAATAATCTTCTATATTGGCAAAATTTGGATTTTTCTAGTGAGCCAATATTAAGTTTCTTAATTTTGAGTGGACATAGGAATTGGTTGCTAGAAATACCAAGTCCTTCCACACCATGCCTACCTTTAGATTCTAGAATCTTTACATCGAGTGGGTCATCATCATCAGGATCTCCCATCACATTGTAGCATTCCATCCAATCATGGATTGTCGCTCTATTATGGTTGAAAATTTTCATTGCGACAAGGATATATTCAAATATCTTTGCTTTCATCACTTATAAGGAAACATCAGTGGAAAGGTGGTCATCTAAGAACTCGAATGTATGCATGAAGCTAGTAGCTAACTCCTCCAATTCAAGAGTTCCTCATCGAAACTCAACTGATATATACCAATTCATTGGTATCATGTCCAGTGTATGTATGAATTGATGAACCCACTCTTTTCGCGGATATTCCTGTCATGTCGTGTGACAATACTCAATATGATCGATAGGATCTGTGAGTCCTGTATACTTGTGACCATTATAACTAATCTCTTCTCCAAATATGATCTCCAATAGTCCTTTACATTGCACCCATTCAAAAATAGACTGTTTATATGTACCCTACCATCTCGCAGGTGTAGCTTTCAGCACAAAGTCTAATGCAGACAATCGCTATGATTATGTAACCTTCACTTCAAACTCTGCTAGAAAAGGAACAAGGTTAGGTAAACATTCATATGTAGGTAGGTCACTTGCCTCAACTCCTACCTATTGCATAGACTTTGTGATTCTTGCACAATTCCTCAGAGATACTTCATGCATTTGATTCTGGCAATTTTCTAATGCTTCACTCGAATCAGATGTACAGGAGCTAACACTCTGCCGACTCAGCTTTCCATCAACTCTTGGATTTATATAATCATCTACTGCTGATGTGATATTATATATATGGTCAAGATAGTCACATTGTCCTTCAATGTTCACTAGTTTGACATATCTCTATCCTTCTAGTGGATCAATTGGAACGACCATCTGTATCTCTAAATCTTCAAATGATAAGATTATTCTCTTAAAATTTATGATGGCTTGGTTGTCTATTTCCCAGTTGATCCCCTAAAGTGTTGGATATGGGTTTGTATCATAGACAATGTCGATTACTTTGAAATATGCATATGTTATCAGGCCCTCTACTTCAACACATACCTGAGTTAGTCGACCAATAGGTAGGAGCTTCGACTCATTTGCTAGCTTGGGATGAATGGGAGGCCATTCATGTTGCAGTTTTCCCATGCTTTCCCATGTTTGTCTTGTCAAAATATTGACATGAGAGCCCAAGTAAAAAATGATATAATCCATATCATAATCACCTATTTGCACAGTCATTCTTAGCTCGCAATACTTGTTTAATATTTTCACAACATGGTGAAGTATTTGGTTTGGACATAGATCATATTGAGTTTCTTATACTAAAGTTGTCAATTCTATGACAGAATATTTATCTTGGATCAACGATAAGAGACTTTTTAAAAATTCTTTAAGTTTACTAACCTTTATGGTTGTTTTCTTTTGAAATAGTTTCTCGAATATTTTAGGAATCTTCCTTACTTGTCCTCTTGGTAATGTGAGAGCAATGTTGATTCTTGATTCATGTTGACGAATTCTAGTTAGGTGTCCAAGAATATCTTCTTTTTTCTCTAGATGTCAAATGATACTTTATTTTCTGTTGCTGATCACACCTGTGGTTGGTCATGCTATGCATTTTGGTTTGCTCCATTCATGGCACCTCCTCTTGTCACAACATTAATGTTTTCTTCTCTTGGCTTAGCAGAAATCATCTAGATGTTTTGGTTAGGATTCTACAAGGGAACTGGATTTACCATATTCTTGGTATGCCACTTAGCAATAATTTGAGGGAATTCCTCAATGGTGTGGTCAATAAATTTACAATACAAACATGCCTTCCTAGGACTCGCACAATATTGAGTGAAATGTCCTGGTTTTCCAAAATTGCAGCATGTGATTTGGCCTCTTCCGCGACCAAATCCTCCTCCTCCTTTTCATTTTCCTTGGCCCCAAAAATTTCTACCCCTCCTAGGTTGAGGGTAGTGTTGTTGCGGTGGATAATGGTACTGTTGATATTGGGGTTGCAGATATGGTTTTGGTTGATATTGGGCCACTGGATACTAAGAAGGTGGGTATTGAGCAGGTGGGTATGGAGTTTGTGCTCATTTGGATTGTATCTTCTCGTTGTTCTTCATCAAGTAGGTATCCATTATTTTCTCCTACAGCAGCTGGTATGCTCTACAGTCTTTCTCATCATCTCATACAGATTTATAAAATTTATAATATATTCTAGTAGGTGCACTTACGATCTTCTGCAAGTACAAGCACTCTTCTAACCTACGACATTGCATATGACATATTCTACACCAATGCATCCCTTGCGTATTTGTAGAGTTCGATGCTCCTACCACGACATAGTTCATGATTGTTGGGCAGTTATATTTATGGTGTCCCTTTGTTCTGCATTGGGTACACCAAATTTCTTCTTGTATCTCTTTCCCTTTATTAATGTCTAGGAGTTGCAATGTAAGGTTATCTATATGCAAGTGGATTTTCATCATTCATGCATCAGTCTCCCTAATCGGTGAGGATTCTAAATTCATTTCCATCTCCAAATCTTGTGTTTGTGACACAATATTTTGTTGCATCAATGGGATTTGAATGTACGACAACAATACTACAATGAACCATTCCTTGTGTTGCATGCCTAACAAAATCTTACTTTGGCCATCAATGTTTTAAATATTTGGTGAAAATCCTAGGCCGACTCTGTAGGTAACCGCTTGATTTCTTTAATTTTTGTTATGCATTGTGACTCCTACTTTGTCTTTTTAAATTCATCTATTAATCCAACTTGAATTTGGTCAAGTGTTTTCAGTGGAACTCCAACTTTAACTATAGAAAACTTCATGTACTAGTCTAGCGCACAACCTCTGAAAGTTGTGATCATTCGTTCTTACTTTATCGCTTCATTTTGGACCTCTTAGATGATCCATACGACTTCACATAAAAACCAATGTTGTTATGGGTCTTCTAACCCTTTTCCATTAAATATAGAAAATTTAATATCGTTTCCAGCCATTATATTGGCTCTTGTTACACTTGGACAAAAAATTTTACTATTCGAACTCCCTTGTCCTCTATTCATAGCATTAGTATTACTTGTAATTACAAAACCACTGGGAGACAAGTTTCTAGATCTTACCTCCGGCGATGTGCATAGGGTTGTAGATGTATCATACTCATGCTTTGGATCTGGAGCTTCTGCTTCTTATTTCTCTCTATCGAATATCAGCTGATATTTTTCTTCTTCCTCATAAGAACCTTCACTAAGATGCAATGCTAGATCTTACTCTTCTCCTCTATTCGTACTGCAACTTTCTCTCCTTGTCACAATTTTTCTTCTCTTTCCCAACCAAAATATTCTTCCACTCTTTAAACATCCACCTTCTAGTTCAATACCAATATTAGTAGTGGACATATCAACTTAGTTTTCTCCATTTTGCATGCACTTCTTCTGCGACTGTTGGTCACTTTTCCCAACTCACATGACCCAAGTTATGCATCTTGTCAACCCAACAAACACTCGAGATACCGGCCTGACATGGAAAGCCCCATTGGAAACACCCACAAAGTAGGCGTAGTCTCACCTGATATATATCTTCGATGGGTAACTGCCAGAACCATGTTTCTACGATTCATCAAGGGATTATAGTCCCTTGGTGCATGACCAAGGAGCTCAACCAAGTCACGAGGATGGAGTAATTTATGCCGAACTGTAGTGCACACTGTGCATATATTTTATTAACTACTAACGACGTGACACAAATTCATCCTTATTACTTTAAACATAACAAAATATAAACACGATCTAACATACAGGTGCAATATAATAGACGCACAACAATGATTGCACCGTAACCATAAACTAATACTTAGAAGCAACGCATAATAACCTATTCATTGCATTCAAACTTCCATTGACAGTATGGTATTCATTTGACTATGACAGGGCTTGCATCATAAACATAAACACACACAACCATACACATTCAATCATCAACACACAAGAGAGTTCACGTGGAAACCCATCTGGGAAAAACCACAAGGTGCTCTTCATCTGGCATGAGAAATATATGGCACCTTCAGTCTGCATTTGACTGCAAACTGTCTTAGATCTAGCTTTCTAATCAGCCTCTCTCTTTCTCTCATGATCTCTATATTATTTCTCCTAACTACTGCTACCATCTACTGATCCACATATGGCCTGGAGTGACTCCTCTAGCATCTGCACCTCTCTAGAAGAGCTTCTCTTCTACTGCACTACCTCCGACTGCATCCTACAGAATTTCGACTAATCTACCACTCAGATTTCATAGCTTCCCTCTATTAACCCATCAATAGCAACTAACAATGATCTAGAAGCCACCAAAGAGTAAACTAACAGCAACCACCAACATAATAGAAATCATCACCTTAATAGACATCATAAAAGTGACCCTCTAACTATTGAAACCCTCTTATTTATACTATTTTACATGACCACGTAGGCTTGAATACATACAGGCTGTCCGTTAACTGTCACCATAAGCCGCCCCCTAGGTTACAACTATTGTGATCATTACTTGAAACGAGGCACTAACAACCTTACTTACAGCATGCGTTCACTCATGTGGCATCCATCGACTTAAGTCGACTTCAGTACCCACGATCATCCTGTCGCTTTCAACCATTATTATACACTTATGCTATTGTTTTATTCTACGACATCTTCCTTCTGTGCAGTTTCCCTTTTCCACATAGGTGACATCTTTTGTGCATATTCCTTCTTCTGTGTAGTTTTCTTTGTCCACGCAGATTTCCTTGACAACGCAGATTTCTTCTATCCCTGTCACGTGCTTCCTTTTACTTATTTCTTCTTGCATGGTGGATTGATTCTTGTGCATTTCTTCATTTGTGCTTATTTCTTGCGTGCTTTTCCCAAGCCCAACAACCCCCCAACACTCACATGTGGCTTGTCCCAATCCGCGAAACAATGGACCTAGGAGGTGGTGCAACATGCGTGGATTTTTCTTTGTTGTTGAATTTTTTTCGTGCACCTTTCTCTTGCTTCCTCTCTTGCACATCTTGTTACTTGCATTTTTTTTTTTGCGGTGTATCTTGCACCGCGGGCTCAGCCCATACTTAGAAAAATGTTTATATTGTATATGACACAACTAAAGTTATACAATTTCTTCTTTAGCATCATCTGAAGAGTCTACTTCCATGGGTTTTTCTTTTACTTCTCCTGCTCTTGTTTATGTTGCTCTTCTTGGTCCTCTTCATCTTCCTTTCCCTCTTCATATTTCTTTTCCTCTTCATCTTCCTTTTCCTCTTCTTCTTCCTTTTCCTCTTCTTCTTGTTTTTCCTCCTTTTCTTCTTTTTCTACCTCTTGCACATCCTCTAGTGCATCTTCAGGTGCATATTTTTATGTGCTTCGAACCTTTTGTTGGAATTGGGAAAAAATGGGAATAATCCTTTCTATCTCCTGGCAGGCTTCTTCTTCCTGCTGCTCCAATTCTTGCACTCAGTTGGAGCTAGGGTGTTCCAATGATGCATTAGCCACTTCCTTTGTGAACTTGTGGATTCTCTGTTGGACAGGCTAAATTAGCCATGTCACCCTTTCAGCTTTAGCTTGTCTCTCAGTTGTTTCTTTGTTGCGCATGTTTTCCTACTTTCACAGGGTTCTTTCCTTATCCTTGAGCTGCTTAAGCTCAGCTCCTTTGGTGATTTTATCCTTTGTTGGAAGCTTCTTAATTTCTTCCTTTACCGCCAATACCTGTAGGTATGCTTGCTACTCCTGTTCGGTAAGATGCTCCATAGTATCATCCTCAATGAGTGGCTCCCATACCCCAACAATTGCTTCCACCACCTCTGTGCATATATTATCGATTTACCTAAGCTGACCAACAGCTTGATATACCGATTGTTGCCTTTATTACACAACTTTGGGTGGCATGCTCGATCCCTGGTTTGTCTTTAAGTCCTGAACCTCTTTCTTTAGATCTAAGGCCGATTTGGATAACTGCCTTAGTTAGTGCACAGGTTCTGCCTCACCTTCTTCCTCAACATCTGACAGTTCTGCGACTACCTCCTTGATGGCTTCTTCCAGTGAAGCCTACCTTTGTGCTTGTGCTTCCAGGTCTTCCTATTGGCGCTTGATGACTTGTTTGCATAACTTTTCTTTCCTGGTTTCCTTGGCTACCTAATATGTAATTGTATTTTCTTGGATTCTCACCTCTGTAGCTGTGGCAGGCTGAAGGGAATAGATTTGCGGCAATGTCAACTTAGAGAAATCCAAAGTTAATGTGTCTAAGCTATGGACACATGTATCTATTTTTGCTGCATTTGTAGAAAATGCTTGCGCAAGAATTTTTATTCTCAAGGGTGGGAGTAGCACTGGTGTCACCAAGGTGTCCGATGGGTCTACACCATAGGTCTCAACCTACACGGTGTCACACACTTCCTTAACGTCCTCTTCCAGCCGGGTAACTTGCACACTGATCGAAGTCATCTAATTGGTTTTCTTACATGTGATATCACCCAAGATAGACTCGGTTATTTTTATGACCGCCTCTCTAAGAAGATTTAGATCCTGTTCTATTATGTTCATGACTTGGGGTAGATTATCCCTCTAGTTTTTCCTGTGTGGGATGGTCGAGGCTTTTGCATCTTCCTCCATGAGCTCTTTGCCCTCTCTTTTCCTGGTTCATTTGGCACATACCTCGTCGTCAGTAGCGATGTCTTCTTCGCCATTATTGGGTAGGTCTTGCTCTTCTTCTTCTTCTTCTTCTTCTTGGGAATCATCCTGATGCTCCTGGGTGTTGGTATTGACGTGGTCCTATGGAAAGTTCTCCTGTAGATCCCCCTGGTGCACTTGCTGCCCCTTAGGAACCTCCACATGCTGGCCAATCCATTCTTTGGGCTAGTCTTTGATTTTCCTCTCGATATCTGCATCTCTGATGATAAAGAAGGTCGAGAGTGCCTGCTTCTTGGGTTCATTGCATGGATACAAGATGATATTGTGTAGCCCCGCGTGGAAGTTAATGAAAGGATACTTGGCCACCGTCACAAGGAACAGTCTATACTACTTGTGCAGATCTATCTAAGTCTTTCTCCTTGGAGAAAGAACACAAGCTTTGTATCGTCCTTGCACTTGCTGTCTTTGTGGTCCTAGAGGTTCTAGAACTACATTCCAAGAAACTCTAGTGGGATTTCCATGGGTTGATAGTCTGTTGGAGGAGTCTAGGATGAAAATGAGATCAGAATCAGAAGCCATGAGTAGTGGAACTTTGCCAATAGAATTTCCTACATGTCAACTACGTCATCCATCAATTCATTCACGAGGAACTGGGACCAGTTAATGTGCACTCCTTGTGTGCATTGCTCTGCTATCTCTACTGTTGCAGCAGTGCATTCAGTAGGCCTCATCTTGCATAGAACCTTAATGCATAATTTTTGGTGCGGACCTTACAACAATGTCATTGATAGAGCTAATGAGGTATCCCTTTCTGCCACGGACAAGTTGGTACTTTCCCTTCATGTCATTCTTGTCCAATTTTTCCCCGTCCTTGTGCAGATACATGGTCGGGTTGACTCCTTGCTGCAAGAAACCTGTGACAGCCGAGACCAGTTCAATCGTTACCTCATATGGCTTGTCTAGCTAGAGGTAGCCTCCATGGAAGCATACCAGAAGTTGCTTGACATACATCTCGACCTAGGTAGTGTGGCCGAAATGCAGCATAAGAAGCAGGTTCAAGATGCCTGACTGCTCCAATCCATGCTCCCACTCCATTGCAGAAACTACATATGCATTTGGTTATTCTCTAGGCACTGCGACCATGAATTGATTTCTTTCTAGCTCCTCTTGATTCTCGATATCATATTATTCAAAATTCAAGTCCCGAAGTTTGGGGGTGATTATATCCTAGAACCGTGGGACACCTTCTGGAATGATGGGCTCTTCTAGTTTTTCTTGCGCGTCCACTGTCACTCTTGCTGCACCTGGGACCCTAGGTGACACATATGGAGGCAGCAAGTTATTTTCCTCATTGGTTAGCTCTATGTCTACTAGTGGTGGTGGTGGAACTGGGTCATCTCTGTGGGCTTTCAGTATCTTCATTGGGGGACCAAAGGAAGTGGGGAGGTCTGCACTTGATGAAGATTTGGTCACAAAAACTTTTTCTCCAATCAGTTGTCTTGGTGGCCTCCTATTGGTGGCAAGCATGGTGGCCTCTGTGGTGCCTTTAGTTTAGTATACGCCTTCTTCATCTTTTTGGTTGGCCAACTGGGTTCAAGGACATAATACACTTCTAATATCGGGAAGGGTGAGGCTGGTGAAACAACGAAGTCTTCAATATCACTAGAAATCTCAAGAATTAGGAGCTTTGGCTCTGAGGTAGGGTGTTGGTTCAATCGAGGAGTTATTGGCTCAGTGGGGTTGACTCTCTGGTTTCTTGGATCTGTAAGGAAATGTAAAGGTTACTATGATAGAGGCGACTGATATTTATAGGTGATCGGGCATCCAGGCTATGACTAGATGAAATGATGGGCCATCTAATTGAGCACATTGGCTCATCCATCGTCATCTTTACTTGCACACTTAGGTTCAGTTATGTACTTGTTAGGGCATTTAAGGTTAATATGGTGGATAGGACCAAAAAGCATGCCGCCATTCTCCTCAGACTTTCCAAATTAATGCTACTAAGTTGTCACTAACGCCAAATATTTTTTGAATCATCATGCATTTAATGGTATGTCGGTGTTTGCCAGCTGTCTTCCACTTCCCGCCAGTTGTCTCTTAGCCGGTTTGTTGGTGGGTTGAGAGTGCACCATTCTTCAGCACAACTTCCATTTTTCATGCTAGGTTCCGCTGGAGATTCTTTTTTCATTGCTTTCCTCCCTTTAGATATANGTGTTCGATCGAGCTTATGTAGTTTTACTGCAACTGCTTCACTAATGTGCACAACCACATATGGGTCAACCTAGTGTGTTTTGAGCTTACCTAGGTGCTTGAAGAACTTGTTATCATTCATCAAAACAAGTCCACCGAACTTGAACTATTTTGTTCTATTGTGGCGTTCATGCCATGCGTTTTGCTGCTATTTTTCCACATTTTTATGGAAGACCACAATGAAAAATTCTTCCTCCATTTGAATTAGCTGCACAAGTATTTCTTATATGGCATTGGTAACTGTCATTTCTGTTAGCGCAGTAATTCATAGGCTCGACACAATGTACTCCATGGGCATGACTATTTTTTTTCCATAGACTAAACGAAAAGGAGTGTATTCAGTTAGTCATTTGTATGTTGTTTTGTAAGCCCATAATACTACCGATACTTTCTGGTCCCAGTCATCTTTGTGCACATTACAAACCTTTGTCAAGGCATTCTCCAGTATCTTGTTGAATTCCTCAATAGTTCCATTTACTTGAGGATGGTAGGGTGTTGTATTCTTGTGATGTATTTGGAATTATGCATTCAATTCAACAATAAGTTTGTTTACAAAATGCGTACCTTGGTCACTAATAAGGATTTTCAGGAAACCAAACCTTATTACTACATTTTCAAAAAGAAACCTCACTGAAGTTGCGGCTGTGCAATCTTTCATAGGTGTCACTTCCGCCCCTCTTGTCAAGTAATCTATACCACTTATAATATAGCACACACTAGTGTATTTCCCTGGTGGACTAATAGACCCAACAAAATCCACTGCCCATTTATCAAAGGCCTACATTGTAATTTGTGGTGCAAGTAGCATTTCATCACATCATGATGGTTTCCCCGTTCTTTGACATTTATCACAGTCACAACAGTACTTCCTTCTATCCATATGTACAGTTGGCCACCAAAGTCTAGCTTGCAAAATCTTGCTCATCATTGCCTTCCCGGTGTAGTGTCCTATGGAGACACCTGCATGCACTTCAGCCATTACCCATTTCCTTTCATGATCAAAGACGCATCTACAAAGTATTTCATCTAGTCATAACTTATACAGTTGTTCCATGATTAGCGTGTAGTCTATGGCCTTAAAAACTAGTTGTTTCTTTTGCCATGTCATATAATATTCATGCTCATAGCTTGTATTCAATAAGTGTATAATATCATCAAATTCTTTATCGACAATGTCAATAGCAAACAACTACGCAATCAGGAAAATTTTCTTCTAAGTTGTGTAGTTCCTCGCCACTTTCAATGCACGATAAGTGATCTAGCTCAACATTCAATCGGCCTAGCTTTACAATGGGTTCAAAGTCAAATTCTTGAAATAGGAGGAGCCACTGATAGATCTCCCCCCCAACACTGGCTTACTGACCAGGAACTTCAACACAGAATGATCAGTGAAAATTTGAGGTGTCCACCCAATAGATAATGTCTGAACTTTTGTAGTGCATAGACCATTGCAAGCCCTTCTCTTTCAGTTGTGGTATAGTTTTTCTCTGTTGTTGATAGTTTCCTTCTTGCAAATGCAATTAGGTGGTCAATTGTGCCCTCTCCTGGTTGGGTTAATACTATAGAAAGCGTGATTGATGATGCATCAACATGTACATGGAACTCCTTCTTCCAGTCTAGGAATATTAATATTGGTGCAGTGGCCATTTTGTGCTTCAGCTTATCCAGAATTCCTTGATATTATTTCTTCCACTTGAATTTGGTGTCCTTCTTCAGTAGTTTCTCCATTGGGGCAGTTATCTCTGCATATCCTCTTATAAATTTTCTATAATATCCAGTATGTCCCAATGTGGCTCTGAGTTGTGTGACCAATTGGGGTGGTGGAAGGTCCAGAATAATTTGCACCTTGGTGGGATCGATTAGGATTCTGTCGTAGCATACTACATGGCCGAGAAATACACCAAATAGTGCACAAAATATGCATTTTCTCAAATTCAACACAATTTTATACTGGCGACACCTTTCCAGCATCATGTGTAACTTCTCAATATGGTCTCTCACCAGACCAAAGACCGTCCAGTCATCAAAATATACTTCAAGAAACCTATGAATGAAAACTTTAAAAGCAGAAACTACTATTATAGAGAAAATAGCAGGGGTGTTTTTAAGGCCAAAGGGCATTAGCGTGTATTGGTAGCATCCCCATTCTATTACAAAGTTTGTCTTGTGGCAGTCTTCTTGCGCAATTATGACTTGATGGTAGCCTAAGAATCTATCTGTGAATGAGTACATTTCTTGTCCACCGACACTCTCTAAGGCTTCATCTGTAAACGGTGTTGGGAATGGATCATGTAGGCATTAGTTGTTTAGCTTCCTAAGGTCGATATAGATCCTGACCTCTCTTGTCACCTTCTTATCCTGAATCAATATGGGGATTATCCACTGCGAATCTTCAACAAGTTCAATAATTCCTGCTTCCAACATGTGATCCAGTTCTACTTTCAATTTTTCTTTATAGCGTGGATTTAGTCTATATAGGCGCTATTTTACTGGTCTAGCATCAAGTCTGAGCGGAATTTTCATTTCACCCAAATCTCCTACTATCCCCTTCATTTCCTTGAATTTCATCGGGAATAGGTCCTAGAATTCATGTAATAGATCAGTGATTTTGGCTACTATCTCTTTGTCCCAATACTCTCCAATGTTAGCAAATTTCGGAGTGTCCTCTGACCCAATGTTAACTTTCTTGATCTTTAGCGGCTTGATGAACTGCTCACTGGAAATTCCACTTCCTTCTACTGTGCGTGATCCTTCTGACTCTGGAATATTGATGTTAGCTAGATCATCCTCTAGGTCTCCGGAGAGGTTATAGCATGTCATCCAGTGCTGAAATATCTCACAGCACGGGTGGGAATGCGTAGTGCAGGGTTGAGAATACGCAACCTCTAGTGAGATCTCAGTGAATATATTCTCCTTAATACTCTTTAGCTCCATATCAACTGTTGATTGCTCCTCTGCGAACTGGAATGTGTATGTGAAATTATGAGCAACCTTTTCTCATTCTCTTGTTTCTTGGTTCAACTCCATAGATGTGTACCAACCTCTGGGTGCCATTTTGAGAGTATGGATGAAGTGGTGAACCAACTCCTGGCACGGTTAGTTTGAGAAAACTATAAAACATAGCTCCAAGTGTTCAACAGGGTTTGATAACCCTGTATACCTTTGTGTCACAGTTGTGACCTCTTCTCCAAACCTTACTTCCAGTAGTTGTTTACACTGTGGCTATTCAGTTATCAAGATTTTGTGCATACCTGACCATCACGTGGGTGTAGATTTTAGCGCAAATTCCAATACAGATAGTCATTGTGGCTCTGTTACTAATTCTTCAAAATCAGTCGATAATGTTTCCAATTTAGGCAGTCCTTCATATGTAGGCAACAGTCGTGACTGAGTTCCCACTCGTCGGAAAAACTTAGTTATCCTGGAACATCTCCTCATAGAGACTTCATGTAATTGGTTCCACCAGTTCTCAAGTTCCTCTCTTGAGTCTGATGTACATGAACTTTCACATCTCTAGCTTAGGTTACCATCCGTAGCAGGATTAATGTAATATTCCTTAAGGACAGTGAGATTATAGATGTTATCAAGGTGATCACCTTACCCTTCATTGAACACCGGTTCAACATATCTCTTTCCTTCTAGTGGATCAATGGCTGCAACTACCCTCATGTCATCATTTTCAAATGATAGGATCCTTATTTTGAATTTTATAATGGTTTTATTTCCCATTTCCCAATTGACACCCAACAGCGCAGGATATGGGTTAGTATCATCTACTACATTGATGACCTCGAAGTCCACAAAAGTGCACAATCCTTCAATATCCAGTTGGACCTGACTCAATCTACTAATGGGCAGGACCTTTTCTTGATTAGAAAGCCTTAATTGAATTGGGGACCATTCTAGGGGTGGATTTCTCATTATTTCCCACATTTGGCGTGTTAAAATGTTAACATCGGACCCCAGGTCGAGGATGATATAGTCCATGTCATAATCACCAATTTGCGTAGACATCCTGAGTTTGCGTCTAGTTTTGAACTTTGTCTTGACACTGTTAACCTTCTTTGCCAGTTGGTCTTCCTATGAAAGCGTTTCTATAAGCACTTCCAACTCTGCAAGTGCATCCTTGTCTTGGATTAGTGCCAAACAACTTGACAGGAATGGTTTGAGCTTACTAACCTTATTTGCATTCTTGCTTTCAGTCTGCTTTTCAAATATCTTCTGGAATATCTCAAGCATATCTTTCACTTGGCTTGATGTGGATGGTTGCTCCATTCCTACGAACTCTTGGCGGGAATCCATGAATATGCGCTTCTACTTTTGAACATCAAGCGGTGTTTTACTTTTCGCGACAGGTCATACCTATAGTTGTGCTTGCACCATAGGCTATGTCTGTGTAGCTTGATCTGCACCCATCGTATCTCCTCCCCTCGTTACCATAGCTACACTTGGTTCTTGTGGCTCTGCGACTATCATCTATATGTTGGCATTAGAATTTTTGTTGGGAGCATTCGACGCACGATTTGGTGCTGGGTTAGCAGCTCCAACCGTCTAGGCTTTCCATCTAGCAATAAGTTGCAGACATTGCTCCACATTATGCTCTTGTTTACAATATGATCAAGTCTTCATAGGTTCAAGGAAGTCTCTAGCAAAGTGGCCTTACACTCCATAATTGTAGCATACCAATGGCCCTCTTCCTCGGCCCCTGTAATGGCCACCCCCCCTCAACTGAGGTTGTGGCGGTTGCGACAGGTATTATGGTTGTGGATACTACTATTGATATGGGTTATATGGGGTCATATTCTAAAACTGTGGTGCCATGTGAATCTACTATGTAGCCTGAAACTGAGGCGCAACCTAAAACTAAGGTGCAACCTAGAACTGTGCTTGTTCTTATTCAATCTTTATTTGCTCCTCAGTCTTCATTAGACATGCATCTACCATTTTCTCTCTCAGAAGTTGGTAGGACCTACAATATTTTTCATCACGTCCTATAGGAATACCAAATTTACAATACAAACTAGCTGGGGTACATACGATCTTGTGCAGAAACATGCAATCTACCTCGCGGTGTCCCTTGGTCTGGCATATGTTGCACCAGGGAAGTCCCTGGGTATTCAATGGGTTTGGCACACTAGATGAGATGAATTTCATGTAAACTGGAAAGTCATCTTTGGTATGTCCATTGGCTCGACATTGTGTACACCAGAGGTCTTCCTGCACCTCTTTTCCTCTTTTTATGTCCTGGAGTTGAATTGTTAGATTAGCCAGTTGTGACTGAATCTGTATCATTCTCACGGCTCCATCTCCAATAGGTGAAGCATCTAAATTCATGGCCAATTCCAATGCCTTTATCTGCGATGCAATCTTTTGCTGCATGAGTGGTCCTCTAATGTGTGGCAGTAGCGTAGCAATAATCCACTCTTTATGTTGCACGTCCAACATCTGGAAGCTTACTTTGGCCATCATTGTTTTGAATCACTGATCAAAGTCTCATACTGTTTCTGTTAGAGCCCACTTAATATCATTGATCTCAGTTATACACTAGGACTTGGATTGTGGCTTTCTAAATTATGAGATCATTGCGCGTTGAATCTCATTAAGAGTCCTCTACGACTGCCCCAGTGGTACTATACAGTACTTCATATACCAATCCAACACGTGGCTTTGCATAGTTGTAATCATTTGTGCTTTTTTGGATGTCATCATTGTTAATGAGGAAGACCATCCATACTACCTCGTAGAGAAACCAATGTTGTTATGGATCCTCTATTGCATTCCCATTGAATGTGAGTAGTCTAATGGCTGTCCCTGCCATTAGGGTGGTGTTGGGGTTGTTCACTAGATTCCTTGGATTCACTACATTTAATGGGGTCACTGATGGGCCTCCTTGTGCACCAGTCTCAACACTAGGACTACTAGTGTTCAAAAGCGGTTCAGGTGAGTAAATTCTAGGTCTCACTTCAGGGGATATTCTTGGAATGTCATAGTCACATCCTGTCCTCAGCGTCTCTACAGACTCTTCTAATTCTTCTCTCTCAGAAATTGGGCTATAATCCTCCTCTTCGTCACAAGACCCTTCGTCTAGGTGTGACTCACATCCATATTCACCTTCCTTAGGAAGGCTATAAGCCCTCCTACCTCCTGCTACCTTCCTCCTTTTTCCTGACTGAAACCTCCTTCCGCTCCTTAAGAATCTAGTGTCCAACTCATCTTCTGAGCTTCCTCGGAACATTTCTTCTTACTACCTTCCATATTACTCCTAAATTTTACACAACATATCCCCTTCACGGATTGTGCAACTCAATCACTGAGTTGTAAAATTCCCTTTTCATAAAGGAGCATTTTAATCCATAGGTTTATAGACATAAGGTACCTTCCTTGAGGTCCTTGGAAAAAATGTCTCGCTACCTTGATATATGAGTTTATCATGTCAATAGTGAACTCAGTAACATATTCTTCTAATATGCTATCAATCCAAAAATCAATAGCTCTTGAAATAGGGTTACTTACTTGCTCTACTTCTTGTGTTAACTAGTTGGTCCACTCAGCTACTCCTCTTCTCTAGAAGTTAGTCTACTGGGTTGCTGACTCAGACAGCCATTCTTGCAATATAACGAGAAATTCTAGGAATTTTTTTTCATGGATATCCGAATATAGATATCGCTATAACCAGTTCTCAGGGCTCATCCGTGAACCCTCGCTTTCCTTTTGCGCGAATATCAATGTCTTCGACTCCAGCCAATCCTAGAATTCACTCTTAGTCAGGTGCCACAACATTTCCCTCAACTTAGTTAATTAAGGGTCCCGACAACAGAACCATTTGTTGGCCACTTTTCCTAACTTGCGCGACCCAGGTTCTATGCATCTTGTCAACCCAACGAACACTCGAGATACTGACCCGATAGGGAGAGGCCTATTGGTAATACCCACAAAGCAGGCACAGTCTCACCTGAGATATATCTTTGATGGGTAACCACCAAAACCATGTTTCCTCAATGGATTATAGTCCCTTGGCATGCGACCAAGTCATGAGGATGTAGTCATTTACGCCGAACTATAGCGCACATAGTGCATATATTTTATTAACTACTAATGGCGTGGCACAGATTTGGCCTTATTACTTTAAACATAACAAAATATAAATGCAAGCTAATAGACAAACGCAATATAATAGATGTGCATCAATGATTGCACTGTAAACATAAACTAATACTCAAAAGTAGCAAATAATAACCTATTCATTGCATTCAGACTTCCATTGATAGTTCGACATTCATTAAACCATGACAAGACTTGCATCATAAACATAAACATAAACATAAGCACACACAACCATACAAATTCAATCATCAGCACACGGGAGAGTTCACGTTGAAACCCATCTGGGAAAAACCATAGGGTGATCTTCATATAGCATGAGAAATATATGGCACCCTTAGTCTACATTTGACTGCAGACTATCTTAGATATAGCTTTCTGCTCGGACTCTCTCTTTCTCTCATGATCTCTATCTTATTTCTCCTAACTACTGCAACCATCTACTGATCCGCACATGGCCTGGATCGATTCCTCTAGCATATGCACCTCTCTAGCAGAGCTTTTCTTCTACTGCACTACCTCCAACTGCATCTTGTAGACTTCTGACTAATCTACCACTTAGATCTCACAGCTTCCCTCTATTAACCCATAAAAAGAAACTAAGAGTGATCTAAAAGCTACCAAAGAATAAACTAATAGTAACCACCAACATAACAACAATCATCACCTTAACAAACATCATAAAAGCAACCCTCTAAATATTGAATCCCTCCTATTTATACTATTTTACATGACTAGGCAGGGTTGACTACATACAGGAAGTCTGTTAACTATCACCATAAGCCACCCCCCAGGCTATAGCTGTGGTGATCATTACTTGACATGAGGCACTAACAACCTTACTTACAGCATCCGTTCACTTGTGTGGCATCCGCTGACTTATGTCGACTTCAACACCCATGATCGTCCTTTTGCTTTTGTCCATTATTCTACACCTGTGCTACTATTTTACCCTGCGGCATCTTCTTTTTGTGCAGTTTCCCTTTTCCGCATAGGTGACATATTTTGTGCATATTCCTTCTTCTGCATAGATTTATTGTTCTATGCTTTGTCCACGTAGATTTCCTTATCTGCGCAGATTTCTTCTATCCCTACCACATGCTTCCTTTTCCTTGTTTGTGCTTGCACGGTGGATTGATTCTTGCGCATTTCTTAGTTTGCGCTTATTTCTTGTGTGCTTTCCCCAGGCCCAACAACGACATATCCCAACCTTCTTGCGCAAGTTCCTTCTAACTATCAGACTCCAATCTTAGGATTCCTTTTTTGCATACAAGCATCTTTATCCAAGTTTTCAAAGATGTCAAGTATTTTCCTCATCGTCCTTGGAAATTTTTTCTTTTCACCTCACTGTATGAGGTTATTGTGTCAACAAAAAAATCATTAATGTATCCCTCCAGAATACTGTCTACCCAAAAATCGACAGCCCTCAACATAGGGTTGATAGTAATTTTCAGTCATTTAATCAACTAAGGATTCCACTATGTGGGTTCTCCTCCTTGGAAGTTATTTCTCTGGGTTGCTAAATTCAACAACCATTCATATAACACAATAGGGAACTCAGAAAAGAAAATAGCATGAATATCCCTATAAAGGTATCTCTCCAACAACCTTGAACAACCTTGTTGAATTTAACCGCGATCCTTTACTTTCTTCTTAGGCAAATTCTAATTCCTTAAAATCCACCCAGTATTCAATTTCCATCTTCATTGGATTCCAAAACATGTCCCTCGCCAAATGATTCACGATCCCGAAAGAAAAACCATTTGTTGTCGTTTCTTTCCTCTTTTACCGAGGTTCAAACCTTCTATCACGTGAAACAAAGCCTAAGATTTTGTCCTAACAGAGAAAGGCTCAGTCGGCAACACCTATGATGTAGATGGAGTCTCACTCAAGATATCTCTAATGGGTAACTTCCAGAACCAGGCTTCTATAGTTGAGTGGGGGTTTCTTCTCCTTTGGCACCTTACCAACTCACTCGACCGAAGCTGGTGGGTGTATTTTTTAATCCTACTATGCGTAGATAAGACACTACTTAACTTACCCGTCGCAATGGTTATAACAACAAGGTAGGATTTTAACACATAGGTTATCCATCAATAGTGTGATTCATGCATAAGGGAAATCATCATAAGAAAATACATAAACACTTAGTCACAATATGCATTCCTATGACTTAAGCACATTCATCATATACATTCATATACATTCACATAAATTTACATACATTCATGCGACATAAACATATTCATCATATACTTAATGACATAGTCTTTAACGTGGAAACCCATCTGAGAAAAACCACAAATGTTTTCTTCATTTGGCATGAGAAATATATGGTACCTTTGGTTTGCGCACTTAGTGACATTTGTCAGTAGGCACTAATGACCTAAATTACAAATATGATTTTATTCCTTACATCACGTGTGACTTCCGTCGATTTTATCTGACCTCGTACCCACAATATTCCTTGACTTGTCATTTTTTCATCCATTATTTTGATGCACGTCTCCTCTAGCATGGTTCATTCCATCGTGAATAATATCGTTGCATCCTTTCCTCTTGTCACGACTTCTCTCATGTCATGGCTTATCTCCTTCTATCGTAGCTTCTTCTGTGATTACTTCTTTCTTTAACTCATTCTTCCTTATATGTTTTTGCTCTTCCTTCTCTACCTCTGTTGCATCTCCTTTTCCTTCCTGTGAGTGAACACTTTACCTTCTTGGGAATAATTCTAACTAAATTATTCCTATCTTTCCCTAGGTTCAACAGTCCCATTTTTTGACACACATACCTCTTGGAACCATGAAGTACAACTCGTTTAAGAAGATTAGGTCCATGTCTTCCTTCTTCTCAAAAATAAAAATAAAAAACCTCGTATATAGAAATTTTGTTGTACTTCTCCCTAAATAAGAGACCTCCAATTATTTTTTAGCTAAATTTCAATGGCACACAGGGATGGTCAAAGGCCTATGAATTTCCTGACTAACACTTTCTCTAACAAAACTATGGCTTTGTATCGGGAAGCGATTGATGAGATTTTCACTTCAGGAACGACCACTCTCTTGATGAAATTTGAATTGAGTGCGGCTAACTTTCTTGAACTGGTAGTTGAAGCCATGTTTTTTTGAAAACTTACCTCCAAATCCCTACACCTCTCACCCAGGTCTAGATCTGGAAGGAGGGAAGGATCCATTGCTGTGAATCTTGAAACCCTAATGAGAACTCTATTTTTTACAGATAAACTTCAACTTCAAAAGGTGGGGTTTCATATCCTAGTTCCATGCTCCTACAATGCAATGCACCCTAAACATTCCCATTCACCAAACTGCACTCCCATTCAAGTGAGAAATTCCTTCAATAGAATCGAACATGGGTCATACCATCATTACAAGAGCAACTTACCATTTGGCTACTTACTCCACCTTTCCCAAGCCACTTAGTTAGTAATAAAAAAATGGATTTAAGGTTGAAATCATATAAGTATTGTTTGATCCATGATGGATTAGTCTAGATAAATTGTGAAGGATTAATACTTAGATGCATTGATGATATAGAGTCCAAGAGACTTATGCCAAAGTTGCATGAAGGATTTTGTGGGGGTACTTATGTTGCAATAACTATAGCCCAAAAAATCCTAAGAGTAGGGTAATATTGGCCATGAACCTTTTCATATGTCTACAAATGTGTCAAAGCATGTTAGCTGTGCCAGTTATTCACAGGGAAACAAAATTTGGATCCCTTCCTTTATGACCATCTACAATCAAAGGACCCTTCCAATAATGGGGTCTTGATTTGATCTGCAAGTTTAAGGAAAATTCAAGTAACGGGTATACTTAGATCCTCAAAGCTATAGAATACTTTATGAAGTGGGTTGAGGCCATACCCTATAATAAATCCACTGACAAGGTATTCATGGAATTCTTAGAAGACAAGATAATCATGCCATTTAGTGTGCAAACCAAGATCACCACTGATAATTCCATGGACTTTAGTTTATAATATTTAACATCTTCATGTTTCAAGTTAGTATTATACTATCACATTCATGTAACTATTACCCCCAGGTAAATGGCCTTTCTGAATCAAGAAACAAGAATTTGATGGCCATCATTAAGAAATTAGTTGGGAAAAGTAAAGAGAGGATTGAATGGTAAGATTAAGTATGCACTTTGGGTAGGTTGAATAACAAAGAAACATGCCACTACAAAAATCAATTTCGAATTGGTCTACAGTATAGATATTACTCTATTAGTGCATCTTAGACTTCTAGTGTATCAACTGTTACAATTATTTTCATCAAACTAGATGAATTCCGGGGTATAATTCATCAACTAATAGAATTAGATGAAGTCAAAATAAAGGAACTTAACCAGAGTATAAAAAAAAATGAAAACATCAAAGGGGTATTTGACAAGGGTTCTCATCCAATGAATTTATAGAAATATTAAATAGTCATTATCTGGGACAAAATAAGAAAAAATCTAGGCAAGCACAATAAATTTGACATTTTGTGTCCAGGGCCTTACATAATTGATAACTTGGCTGGTCCAAATTCATTCTACCTCAACCACCTAAATGCTGAGAAATTACATCTTCTATTTAATGGGAAATTCCTCAAGCTATTATTCAAAGGAAACATTTGATGCATAGGAGGAATCTAGGTAAAATATAATGGTTCCATTTAAGCATCATTTCACTGAGTGTAGTGAAAACTCTCAGTAATATTTAAAAGAATATTTGAACAAAAACTCAAAAATTACTAATGAAAGTGATCTTCCAAGTTTTCTAAAGAAGCTTCAAAGCCTCCCAAATTCAAATTAAAATCTCCCAAAACCTGTCAATACTTATTCTAAAAATTCCTAACAAGGGTTTGGATGTCAACTTAATGTGTTCAAATTCTACCCTCATCCCAATCAAAGTCCTAAATCATTGATTTTAAATTTTTTCCATTTTCAAGCTAAATGCACACAAAATTTTCAAATCTTCAAAAAATCCCCAAATCTTGATCAAATAGATGAAAAAAATGTCTAAAGTATCTATTAGAGGATTCCGAGGCCATCTACACTAGAAGAAACCAAGCAAAATGGTCCAAAACTGAAGATTCTACCACAAAAAAAAATCAAGATCCCGTGAATCTTCTTCACTGTGGTTGACGCACTGTTGTGTTGATGCACAGAATGTCATTGATGCACCTATGTGATTCGTATAGGGCGTCAAAGGAGGACGACGCTCTATGTAGTCTAGGTAACGGCATCAACAATCTCAAGTGAAGAAAAATTAAGATTTGAGCCCAAATTTCTTGGAAATGAAATTCTAAATGTGGAATCAGGTTGATTTTGGCCTCCAAAATTGAACTAAATCCTATAAAGACAAGTATAAAAATTCATTAACATATTTAAAGGAAAGAAACACCCAAAATTAGGGGAAAATTCAAGAAGACAAGAAATCAAGAATTAAATGCCCAAAATCCTCAGTATGGTCGTCAATCTATTAGTAGAGATCACTGCAGGGACGTGTGTACAACATTATCTATCCTTTACTATATGGGGGTGAGTCCTAATTGGTATAAATACACACAAAAATTTGAAAGTTTCTTAAAATTACTAAGCTTTTTCAAAGAGTAGAGAGGGGAGGAAGAAAGGAGAAAACCCATTGAATAGTTTCATTCATAGAAGATCCCCTTTCTTTAGCATCCATGGCCTTGAAAAAACATGAAAACTATCTATGAAATATTGATCAAAATAGATGAAAATACATAGATTCAATCTCAAAATTTTGGGGAAACTAGAAATACATCATATTGAAAATAGGAAGAAAGTGATTACAACCCAATGATATAGGTGAATCCCTTTCCCCTTTTCTCTAAACCATCCTTCTCCATCTATGCTAATGATCACAAAAGACTTTATTTGAAAAAAATTCCATCTAGCCTCCAAATTCTTTGGTATGCCTTTGCTTTCTCTTTGCCCTCCTCTTATTCACCTCATATACATTTCTTATATACCATTGGGTTTTTTACACCCAATTACTAATCATGAATGCGGGGTTAATATTTTTGATGGATTTTGATTATTTTCTTCAAAAAACCCACTTTACTTAGTTTTGCAGGCATCTTACTTGAATTTCCATAATTTTAGGACAATTAATATGTATGAAATGTACGCTTTCCACTCTAGGAGTTGTGGAAACTGGCTTTTGGCCCTTAAGTGGTATTGATCTTGAATTCATTAGAGCAACCTTTGTCTTCACATACTTCTTCCTTTGTGGAAGCAGTGGTCCGATGAGAGATCAAAGCTCTCAATTTGTTCAAAATTTGGTCTTCATGTTGTGGGTGAAATGAAGATATTTTTTCAAACCATCATCCTCAGGGGTGTTAATTTTATTGTTAACAATAGTGTTGATAATTTTATAGTGCTGAAATAATGCCCAAACCTTTTTGTTTACCTGTTGAGTAATTCCTTTATGTTTTATTTAATTTTTTACTATAGTATGCATTTTGGTAATTGAGTTTATCGAATCCATGATGGGTGAGTATTTCTAAGACTACAATAATAGATTCATATATATTCAAACATGGAACTTCTTTGACCAGTATACGAATCAAAGTATTGGGGATTCAACCAATTTTCTTTTAGGATGCTCAAACTACATTTCTAACTCCTGAGTCCATATGAATTCAACATTTAATATGAATAATTCTTCTAAAGGAAAAGTCATATTAGAATAATGTATGATAAAATTTCTATAGTACCTCGTATGTCCTAGCAAAATTTTGCCTTTCTTGGGATTCACTACGGGTTTTGAATCAAATATAACTTTAATTTTTTTCTATATCACCTTTTATGCCTTTTTTTATAGATGACATGGACCAACGATACTCCTATGGGCATTACAAAAATGTATTTCTTTATATTTGGCGATAATTGGTTTTGTCAGCATCTTTCTAGCATCAATTAGAGTCATTTATATGTGGTATTTTAGCAAAAGTATAAATGGTATATTCATCAAAATAAACAACCATATTTTTGTACAAAAACTATTAGAAATATTTTATAATGATCCTAGAGAAGACAGTTGGTGCATTCTTCAGTCCAAAAGGCATGACCTTATATGAAAATGATCCAAATTTATAGAAAATGTGTTTTTCTGTTGATATTAATTTTCTATAGGAAACTCGTTATAACCAGAGAATTCGTCTATGAAGAAATAACCTTCATGACTGATTTCTTTGTTAATAATTTCTTCAGTGAAAGGCATCAGGAACAGATCTATGAGGGTTACTTTATTTATACCACTTAATTCGACACATATAACTAGTCTCTTGGGATAGTGTTTCTTTGGATGTCTGACCATATGGATGGCCCATTTCAACTAATCAACATGATATATTATTCTGACATTTTTCACATTCTTGATTTATTTCTTAATTGTGTCCTTAGACTTGTGATCTAGTTTGTATGGTCATTTCTTAACATGTTCAGTGTTGAGAATTATTTCATTTTTCTTCTCTCCCATTTCTCAAACCAATCCTTTCAATTCTTTGTAATCTTAGGGAAAATGTGTTTATACTCCTTAAGGAGGTTTGATATTTTTGTAGTCTATTGTCCAACCAAAAGTCTCCTATTTCATTATTTTGGGTCTTCCATTGATAGATATGTTGACTTCTTTCATTTTTATTTATACATCCATCCATATCGTTTCTTTTAATATGCCAATTGATCACTCTCCTTCCTTGCATTCTGTAAAATATAGGTGGAAGTATTTTCACTCATCATCATCCTCTTTGTCTTTAGTATATTTTTTTCAAGACTATTTTCACCAGATGGGTTATACGAGGATGATTATTTTTCCATCGGAATAATTTCCCATTTGTGTTCTCATTGTCCATGTCCAGTCAAGTTGATTGATGAGCCAATTCCTTATGATTAGCAGTGATTATATTATAATTTGAACTTGGTTGGACAGTTTTGTCAACTCTATCAATTGATTGTTTTGTCGATTCAATGAATTGTTGTAATTATTGTACTTCTTCTTAGAGTTGTTCTTCTTTAGGGGAGAATGATAAATCTTTGATAAAATTATCCTTAAGATGCAACTAATTGAAATTTTCTCTCCTTGCGTATTCATTTTATACCATTTGTTAGGAATTCCATCTATAGTACTTTGAAACATATGTGGCCATAATCTCTCATCTCGATAACCAAGTCTTTTCCATTCTTTTTCGCAGTTTTCAATGTGCATGATGGGGTATATACCTTGAAAAATTTGTGAATTTCTACTTGGTTTGTTATCTTATTTCCTCCAAACTGTTTGATGAAATATGTTGAATCGATCGTCAAATTTTTCAAGTGTGACAAATGGGTGTCCCACCATCTAGCCACGTAACCAATGAAAATATCGATTATCCTCTATAGTCAGTCATGCTCACTGAAATTTTTATAAACTTGTTCTACATGGTTTGATGGTGACTTCCATTACTTGTATCGAAGGGAAGGTACATTTGTTGGTTCATTTTTTGTCAGTAGAAGAGCTGTACATTCTCTTGTTTTGTTTTCAAATATTTTTGGAATTATAGATATTGTGAAGCATTTTTGTATTGTTTCACATGTAATGACTTCGACTATCCAACATTCTCTTATGTGTGCTTCATAATTTTCTATCTTCCAATCGTAGAGTTAAGAATAATATTTTTTTCCTGCTGACATGGGTGATCCTAAGTGAATCTCCCCATATCCATTTGGTTCTATTGAATCTTCATTATTTTTCCTAACTTAGTATAATTTTTTATGATTGCATCCTTTTCATATAGCTCTACCCAAGGTTTCTCTTGGGATAAATGGATAGGTACAATAACATTTTTTCCATCACCTTTTAATTTTATTTTGTCTTCTTTGAGTGATATGGATTCTTTCATTTTTCTTCCCCATGGACAACCGACTAATACAGAGAAAAATTTAGATCCTTCTTTTGGTTTTATTATTTTGAAGTCAATTTGTATGTGGAACCTCATGACTGTAGTTTTGACCATTTTTCAAACTCCAATATATTCAATTAGACCTTGGTTGGCGATCTTAAGGTAGATTCCCAAATTTGACAGTCGTGTTCAACCCAGTCTCTCCCAAGTTGATCTGGTCATTATGTTAGCCTTTGAGCCAAAGTTGAGGATGAATTGCAATATGCAACATTTCAAAGTTGAGGACGACTTGCAAGATGCAATACCCCTCGACATCCAAGTCAACTAGTAACTTGATGTCCTTTTTTTATTTTTTATTTAAACGACATAGATTCTTGGCAACTTTTTCATTACTTGTGTCATTCCTTATGGTATAAATTAGATCAATAATCCTTGCAACTGCTTCTTCTTTTGCGATCAGTTGCAATAATTCATTGAGAGTTTTGTTCTTAGATTATGTAGTATCCTCTTCATGTGTGCTATCTCTTCAAACAAAATTGGGCATTATTAAATATTTGTCTCTTCTTGTGTGGATTTGGATATTTATCTTCTTTATCTTGAATATTTGTAATTTGAGGAATTTCATCTCCAATTCTTGTATTGTGCCTTGTAATGATTTGAAAGTTTTTATGATTTAACACTTAATGTTTATGGACACCAAAAAAGACAATAAAAATCATTTTATTATTGAGATTCTTGAGAATGACGAGGCATTCTTCTAGGATATTCTCCCCCATCCCACATTTTTTACAAAACTTGAAATCTTTCCTATCTTTCTAGGGATAGTCAGGACATAAGTGTTCTTCACTGAAACATATATAGCAATGAGGGTTTACTCAATTGAAAGAGAGGTTTCTATGATTATTATCATATTTCCCATTAATCTTGTACCTACCTCATTGATTATATCCATTTTTTTTTTGTTCATTATATTTGGAATCTCAACCTCTTCGATTATTTTTATTGACGTTCTATGCTTTATAGAGTATTTGGTAATTCACCTTTCTCTTCAGAGTCTTGACACACCTTGTAGTGGTTTGTTGTGTAGTTTGAAATATGTCACACCATTTTGATTTAACACTATTTTCATTATAAGGGAACTCGACTATTGAATGAGGTTCAAAACTTTCACATATGCCACAGTAGTAGATTATTTGAGAAATTCAAAATTCTTGTAGTCGTCTTTCCTTAGAAAAGAGTCTTCATTCTTCTTGTACTAATTTTCTTTACTCTGGGAAAGGTATTTTTTCTTCCTGGACTTTTCTTCAGTCATATTAAAATTGTGATATGTTTTTGTATCGACAGTTGTCCTTAGTGTGACCTTCTTGCAAGCATGTAGTGCACCACAAATAATTGTGCCTTAGAACAAGTTGTTGAAGCGATTGTTGCATTATTTCTAGATTTTCTTTAAGTATTTTTCTGGTAGGACTGACTGAGAAGTATGTATTTGATTTGAATTTTAAATATTTCTTTAAAACATCATCATATGTTGTAAATTTGAGCAAGGGAAAGAGCATTTTAATTATTGGTTGCAAACCCAGAACAAAGAACTAGATCACAATTATTTGATCCATCTTGTATGGAATTTGGATAAGAAGGTATTTAAATATTCTATCATATTCATGCACTGAATTACTAGTATTTAAGTAATTTATTTTAGTTTATGTCCTGCTAAATTCTTGTCATCCTACGTCTTGAAGAATTCTAGAAAATTTATGCTCATCTCTTGCTTCATTTTTTTTTATCCATATTTAATAATATTCATGTACCATATGAGTTGTCTTTTCCAAATGCCACCTACAAACTATGCAATATGTTGATTCTCATCATCAGTAAGGTTATCTCTCTAAATGGTTTCACAGATAAACCAATGTTTCTTGGGATACTCATGTCCCTCCTAAGTTGGGGTATGAATTGGGTGATGATATTCCATCTTAACATAAATTATATCTCTATTTTTTGTTTTATTACTTACTCGAGATGAATGAGTTACTATAGGAAAACTTCCTTCTTTGTGATGAGTTTCCTCACTTACTTCTGGTCGATAAGTTTTATACTAAGACAATCTAAATTATTCTATAGAATCTCCATCGATAGGTCAGATATATGACAAGCTACATGATTGAATCATTAATGTTTCTAGAAATAGGGTACCTCCATGCTCTTTGAATAGAACAAATTAACGAGGTTTCTTCCAAATTCTAGTGTGAAAGTGATATAGTTTCCATGATATGGTATCTAAATAATTCATCCACAACTATCTAGTCAACTCCATATTATACTCTGGTAAGGTTTGATTCCCAAGTTGCACTCGACGACATGTTGTATAGTAGGGCCATGATTCATAGGTATTGGAAGTGTATCGACAATATTTATGACCTCATGAATAGAAATCTGCAAGTATTTTAGAGTTTCCTCCATCGACAAAGGTCCTTTGATCGCATCCTCACCATCTCTCTCATCTAGTCGACATTCCCTTGAATCGGGTGGGACATTTAGCTTCTCAATCATTTTAAACACCTTATTCACATTCCTCTTATTATAGAGTGGACTTAAATGGTCCCTCAACTCCTCCCATTTTTTTTGTTGCTTTTCCCTTTCTATCTTCCAAATATTAGATGTTTGTTTATGTTTTTCCATCAATTATTGTTGAGTCGAATATGAGTCTTTCTTTGGATTCATATCATGCTTATTCTATCAAATAACATCATTCATTGGCATATGGTTGGTTACCCCCCATTTCCAACCTGAATATTACTGATTTATGAAAGTGGGATCAACAATGGATTTAATTTGGTTAGAATTTTTCCCACACACGTTCGTGGTTTAAGCACTCCTAGTCTTTTTGCTTCTAATCCCAATTTAAACTTCCACTAGTGCCTAGAAGAGGTTGATGCTAGGCTATGTGACTGACTCATTTTTCGATTAGAAACTTATATATCAGGGTTAGAATTGTATATAAAATCTATCATGGAATTCATTATAGAATATGCTTCAAATTTTTTCTAGTGGAGTTATTTCTTCAATATATTTCTCTTAATAATAGTCCTTACATATATCTTCTAGCCACTCATATAAATTCATCCTTCCAACATTATTAAGTTTATGCATTAACATACTTTCATTCTGAGCATCCAACTTGCTCTTGAATGCTATCCAAGAACTTATTTAATTCATATGAGATAACTTCAAGGAATTGTTCATGAGATCCAGTGAAAAAAAATTCTCTCACCTATGTGAGTATTAACTTGTTCCTTCTGGAATAGTTTTGAATGTAGTTTGTAAATTTTTAATTCTAAAACTCTCTAATGTCTTCCTCACTCACCATATGTATGCATGATAATTTTATGTCTTAGGTTAGTACTATCGTCAATGGAACCAGTGTTGTAATCTACAAGATTACATGAGGTTACCAATATCACATCATACACAACTATATATATATATATAAAGTAGTATATCATACACACATAAGAGAACAAGTAAGAGAGAAAGTAGTGGTGATAAGAGAAACAAGTATTGTTATTAGAATATTAGACTATTCTGTACAGTAATGGAATCTTATAATCTCCTAGCTCAATAGCCCATTGTATAGATCATGCAGTTAGTTATAGAACTGTAATTACTTAACTGATTGTTCGGTCAGCTTAACCAATCCGACTAAATTGGACCAACTAGTCTCTATTCGACCAATAGGACTTAGTCAGTTGGTCGACTAAGCTCCTCCAACAATGTTCTAAATAATATAGTAAGCTTAATATTTCTCATGGTAGCCATATAAATCAAAGACATGTTCATATGTATAAGTGTTGGGTTAATTTAAATTATTTATCTTGCGCTATGAACATATTTGTGTTGATTATGAATCTTGAATGTTTATGAATGAATTAATTCCTACTTAAAAAGGATATGATAAGCATGGTTTTCATTTGATGATTGTAATAGACATGTGTTGATATTACAAAATCCTCAGAGGTATTCCAAGGTCATAAATAGGAATGATTAAACATTGTTTTCCAAGATATCGAGCAGCAAGGAAATGTGGCCTTGAAGAGAAATACATTGCATGTTGAACTAAAAATAAAGACCTTGAACCTTTCTAAAAACAATATAACACAAATGATGTTATTCCAAGGGGAGGAAAATGTAATACCATGGCCTCGACCCTTTAAACTTGATCATTTTTATTTTTTAATTCTTCTTTCATTTATTATGTGTTTCTTGAAACCATGAAGTAGTTTCCATAGTGATTTTGAACGCTAACATACAAGTGCATTGCAATATTGATGAAAAGGTTCTAAAACTAACTGACTGGGAGGACACCAATGGGGATATGATTCCACCAAACTGTAAGGTAAGAGGGTCTAATAGGGGATTACCTATGCCTTATGATGGTCATTTACCCTATTCATAAACCTCCTTGATTTGATTGGCCTTGTTTCCATTTATCCTTAAGTTTATGCTAAACTTGAATTGAGAGAGTGGTTAAATGAAAAGGGAAATATGAATATAGGAAATTAGTAATACTATGACATAAGTGCATAGATCGTAATTTGTAGTAACTAATTCTTACCTTCAGGGAACCAAGAAAGTGATGGAAGAAATAATCCTACATATAACACTCTTTGGTTTGATTCATGGGGGAAAATTCAAATGGGGAGAGAGGGGCATGGAAATAATAGGGTGCTTAGAGAGAAAAGAAGGGTTTGAAAGAAGAAAAATCAAGTCAAATACTATATAAACCATGGAGATATGAATGAAAAAATTCTAAGTGATATTATACAATTTCAAAGAGAATCTAGACACCATTTCAAATCCATAAAGGTTGTTGTCATGTTAGGTTGTCAAAGAACCATAAAACACTTTCCCAAGAAGATTTACAAGGCGATAAATGAAATTTAGAAGTAGGTAGTGTATTGGGATCACATTGGTCATACTAATGATAATAAATAAAAAGAGAATGATAAAGGTACTGAAGAGTAGAGAAATGATGACTTCTTATGGTGTATGAAGAAAGGGATGAGTGCCAAGAACTGTGCTAGTTGAGTGGTTGTACAAAGAACGAGTAGTGACTTGTTTGAATGCTATATTTGAAGCATTCATTGAAAATAAGAATATTTTTGGAAACTTTGAAAATATTATTTACCTTATTGTTCTCATAGCCAAGGAAAGAGGTGGCATTCTATAGTGGAATATCCTATGATTGGGAGGAAATCAACTCCCCCATAGTCAATTTCCTTAGAGCTTCATATTTAAAATATAAGTACACTATTTATGAATTAAAAATTGTAGAATAATAAGTACAATGACTTCATTATTTTTTAATGAAAAAATTCTATAAAAATCCTATAGATGATGAGCAATTGATTATTATGTATAATAATTCAACTCGCAAAATCTATGAATAAATGTTTTGGACTTGTTTCATGAAAATTGATTAACAAAAGAAATAAGTTAAGGAAAGGTTTCCTTTTATACTTATTATTGATAAATGGGTGTTATGAGTGAATTGGAACATTGTATTAAGTGGTAGTAAGTCTTCCTTGTGGCGGAGAGGAAAACTAAAGTGTTTCCCGTGGATGCACCTTCTTTCCCTCTTTCTATGTTTTACTGATTCTTTTGTATTTGGATCTTGTCAATAATTAAATAATTATTGAAATTCATTTATATATGAGGAAGCCTCACCTCATTTATTCCCACTAAGTGGTTTGAAGTGGAAGAGCTCTTATCGTTGTGAAAAGGGAAATTTCCTTATTTTGATCATTTTAAGAATATGTAGAACACATTCTAAAGATTGATCTGTATATTTCAATATACAAAGTGGGTAGGTATATTGTTTTTGGATATAGAATCTAAACATCCATATTATAATGCTCTTCAAAAATATCAAATACCCAATCTATCATTTGAGAGACATTGACTATGCCATAAGGATCCATTTCATGTGCTTTTTTTTAGGATTTTGTAGTGTGTTCATGGTTCTTCTTTATTAAAGTCACAAATATTCACCCTATTTCTTGATAAAACCCATGATTGTGGAATTTTAGATACTACTATACCTTACAACAACCATGATCGTGTCCTGTAGAATCTCTTTTGGGTTTGGTTTGATGATTTTTGAGGGTTTAGAGGGCTAAATGATGGGAGAATGTGGTAATAAACCCAACGAATATGGTTTCCATACAAATTTTGAATGATTTTTGTGATGATAAATGAGTATTTGGAGTACGATGTAATTCATTTGAATTTTTTTTCATCCTCCCAGAGAAAGGACAACTCAAATCACCATTGCTTAAGAAATTTTGGTTGTTGTGCACGATCATGACCTTGAAATGATTCAGGGATGTACTAAAGTGTTTAGAGGGATGTTCACCTCTATTAAATATTGATTTGTGACATGTTTTTCAATTGAAATTGATCTCCTTAAAGGGATAAATAGATCAATGCTCTTACTCCCATGAATACATGAGAATGAAATGAGTATTTATGGTATGACTGGCATGGATGGATTTCATAAGTATCTTGAATAATTTTAATGTTATATATGTTTTTTTCCCATGATTTGTTAAAATTTATTGGAATGTACTTTAAAGTCATGAGATATCTATGCACAATCTTAGTTTAAAATCAATGACGTAAGAAACATGCAAGCGAAAGAATAATTTCTAAATGATGTCATAACCCTCACGAGAATTAAGTATCTCTTATAAGTAAGGGAATACAATGTTTCATGTATGAAATTCAAACCAATGACCTTAAAACCTTAAATATTTAATTCTGAGAAGAAAACGCTTAAATTGTGTGATACACTATGTGATTATTAATATTAGATATTGATATGCCTCTAATAAAAAATTAGAATGAGATCCGATTTATTATGTATTATTGAAGGTATGATGCCAATTATATGTAATTTGCATAATCATAAAAATGTGTGATAAGGTATAATGTCACTCCTTGGTTTTGTTTTGCATGAAGAACCTAAATTTATGTTGTATAGTATAAAAGAGTGTTTATCTAGACCTTACCTTCAAAGAATGAAAGTTTATCTCATGTTGTTTTCTCTAAATCTAAACATTACCATAATAAGTAAGAGAAGGGATGGTTCTTTTTTGGAATGGCCTCACATTGTGAAATTTTAATGTACACAACATTGCCATCAATGCGCATTTAGAGGAATAAATGCAAAATGATCAAACATTTAACAAAAAGTTTGAGGGTTGGGGGGTAGAAGCAATACATTTATATTAATAGGAAACAACAAATAAAATTATACCTAATAACTCTAGTGTATGCACCTCCATCACCAAAACATTGATTCCTCTAACCTAGACCAGTTATCACACTAATTTCTCCTTTACTAATCTTTGCTATTTGGAATGGAAAATGTTTCGATATTTAGATCCTTTCACTCAAAAAATCACTCACATATAGGAACATGGTTTCTTGTAGAATAGAAGAATGATAAAAATCCATATCTCTCCGCAAACTTCAAGCATAAAGGGTGTTGCAATTATCTCTTTTCTCTTCTCCAACATTGATAATTTTCTCTATAGTCTCATAAATAGTTTAAGGTAGTTGGAAATATGATATAGGGATTAGAAAAACCCGTACCTCCACTCAAGGGCATGCACAAAATGCAATTTTATTATTGTTTACCCATTTTCCAATGCATATGCTCCTTGCAATAAGAAAATGCATGTATGTACAAGAGTTATCTTTAAGGAAGGTGCTTATGTACAGTCCTTTCCTTTGAGAGAAGCATGAATAAATTTAAGATATTGTTTTTTTAATAATTCTTCTAGAATTTCAAAGTACATAACTACCAATGCTTTGATCCACAACTTATTACTAGTTAAGAGAACCAAATAATGCTAAACCAAAGGGATAGGTCTTGTGGTATACGCCATGGTTTAGGACCAAGTCTTAGAGACATAGAACCTGATAAATTCTTCTATCTCATGCACATTACCTCAACCTACCCTAAATGCATTGTAGATGAAATTATTTCCATATAAGTGGTATACATGCACCATTTTGACATTTAATGTAGAATGGATGGCTCTTGTATCCTCATGGGATTATTTAGTGCAAAAAACAAAGGATTTAGGCCGAACAATTCATTTTATATGTCATGGGGCATGCATGAGACCCTAAACCACCAAAATGGCCCTATAGAAAGGAAATGTTTACATATGACTGGTATATATAAATAATTTGGTGATTGGTGTAGCATAGGTTAGTATGTTTAGGAGTAGGGGCCATGGACTTAGGTACTAACAATTCATTGTAAGGATCATGGACTGTACAAAGGGCCAAAATACTCTTAAGAGGCCATTTGTGGTAATTCCAAGCATTATTATTGTCCTTGGATTCCTTCAAGTCTTGTTTAGGGCCTGAGGCCTTAGTTTCCTCCCACAACAATGTGTAGCTCCTTAAGAAAAAAACCACCTATTACTTAAAACAACCAAATGGTGCCAAAATCCCCACTCAAAGGCCAAAGGCATCCTTTATATTTTGTGTGTTAGTCAATGCATCTCTATACCGATATAAAATTCAAGTTATGTTATGCTTAAATGTATCTTGATTAATATTTAAATAAGCTTCAATCAAAGGTTGGTTAAAGAAACGAGTAACATTTTTTGTTTTGTTTTTTCATATAAGTTTTTTCTTGACTATGGGCATTCACGTACCACTTTACTAATGACTATGCTAGTAGTACTTATCCCACCCATTTGTCACATGCTATGTGTCATATATCATCATGTGTATCTCCTTCGGACTTAAATTTGAAGTAATTAAGTTAATTACACCTATAAGTGCTTAGATATTATCTCATATTTTGAACTTCCTTGAGCAAACATGCTATGTGCCATATACACCTATAGGTGTTTATATATTATCTATTATTTTAGACTTCCTTGAGTGGATAAACAAAATTAACTGAGTGTAACAAGTGTACAATAAAGATTCATTTCATAATCATCTTATCTTGTTATGCTTAAATGCATTTTAATTAAATTTTAAATAAACTTTTGTTAAGAATTCACTATTTGATTATTTATAATATATAATCCTTTAAAGTTTTATACTTCCTATTAGTTTTTGTTTTTTGTTTATTAAATAGTATTTGTTTTATGTTTTATTTTCTTAATTTAATATTCATGTTATACCATAAAGAGATATTTATAAGGATTTAATGTTTAGTATTTGTTTAACAACCACCTATCTCTACAAAACTAAGTGGCTAACTACATCTATCCACTTGACTTATCCTTAAACTATTACATTTTAGATTTTTATTTTATTTAAAAAATTTCATTAAAATATGTTACACATACTTATAAATAATAAAATTGCAAATATTTATAAATATCTCTATCTATATAACATAACACATTACCCAAAAGATGGTTAATGATTTCTTATAAATTTTCCATGTGGCATTTACATATTATAAAAATATATATACTAATAAAAATTAATGAAAATGTAAATTAATATTAATACAAATAATAAAATATTATAAAAATATAAATTTTAAAATAAAATAATATTTATTTATAGCCTGGAGACTTGAAACTTGCTTGGAATCCAAATTTCTATAGGCTTAAATAAGGAACTAACAATTTTTCACTGAGACGGGTTTAGAATTTGAGGGGCAAAATAGCCCGTTACAAAGCATCTTGCAGTCGCTCATATACGCTTAAGTTCCAAGTTTTGCATGTGTTTTTCATTATTATTATATTTTGAAAACGTTATTGGTGATGCTAACTTACATAAAATATATCTACAATGTCTTCCATATTAAGCTTATTCATTTTATGTGTACTTCTCCAAATACTTAAAGAGTGTATCTTTTCTTTTGTAGATTGTATTTTAATTTAGAAAATATTTTGGTTTTTTCTGTTTTTTTTTAATGAAAAGATTTGGAGATCTGCTTTGTTATTTATATAAAAAGACTTGGATGTGTGTACACGTGCAAAAATTTGAGCTCATTCACATTATAAATCACCGTCATCATTTTAATCAAATTAATGGATACCATAAAAACTATCATAATGTGGCTATTGCACATAATTGAGTAGTTTTATTTGTTCATTTATTATCTTCTCGATTGTTCCTTGATATGTTATCTTGTTCCATTATAGTAATGAAATTTTTATCCTTTCCCAAGTGATATTAAAAAAACATGAAATTATTGTAATTATCCAATTAATATTGCTCTTGAATTTCTATGCTATATGCATATGGTCATCTAGGTGTGAACTTGTGAAGTAGTATATGGTCATCTAGGTGTGAACTTGTGAAGTAGTCTCTAGTTGTAAAGTAAGACATCATCGTTAAAAGGAATGGCATTATTAAAAAGTATATATTTCACCATAACCTTTTCTAATAGAAAAATAAAAATTAGCATAACAGGTAAACCTAGTGATTGAGACTAGACCCAATTACAAAATGGTTTTTTAAAGCAGATTCCACACAATCAGATCTATCTAGAAGGAAACATTTCTTGGCAAGTTCCAGTTCGATTTGGAAATATCAAAGACTCCAAGACACTGTAAAAATGGTAAAAAGATTGCAGTTCGATTTGGTGATCTGCTGATTGGGCCCGGAATTTGTAAAATGACTTCAACGGTTGCATTATGATCGTCATTGACGCCATGTAATGTTGGAAAATTTTCTTGGAGATGAAAAAGATTGTTAGTCTAAATCTTTCAAACTCTTTTTTCGTGAAGTTTGAACATGTAATTTATAAAGCTAAACCTGACACAAACCAATTAATTTATATTTTCATAAATAAACAGGATGTGACACATAAAACTAAACCCTGCACCAAGCAATTAATTTATCTTTTCTTAAATAAATAAGATAGGATATGACATGATATGAAATAATGTTCTCTTTAGAATCCATTTATGTACTTGACAGGGCCATGCAAAGCTTTTTCATATTGGTTTTATTATGGCATATTGCGACAAGGCTAGGCTTATAGGAGTGGGCTTCTGGAAGTCTCAGTCCTTGTTAAGTCACAAGTTATTGATATATCTGGCTTGCAGGCTGTTGGATATACTCTTGGGAGGTTGCTGTTCCCATGGTTAAAAAAAAAAATATCCTTTGTCTCATGCAACACTAGAGAAAGGATTACAAGACAAACAGTGCTACCCCTGGAGATTTTGGTCACAAAGGTGAGGATATCCATGTTATTAAATTGAAGGATTTGGATTTATTTTTGAGAAAATTTTTATATATGATTTTCTCAATATACTGTGATGATTGGTTGTTGAGGATAATGCATGTATGATGATAACATTACTTGAAGATTGAAAGAATTAAGCTCAAAACAGAAAACAGTTTGTATTACTTCACACATAAACAGAGAAACAACACGTACATAAATAGTTGGAGTGAGATCCAACTAATTCCACTTCTTGTGGGAGAAGTTGAGAAAATATCTCAACTTCCTCGAGCTACCCCCAACCTAATCCCTAAAATCTAGGAATCCCTAATGAGTCATTATTATCTAACTGCCCCCCTTAATGACTACATTACAAATAAACCTCATATTATAATTCTCAAATTACAACATAGATCTCTGTCTGATCTGGTCTTCATCAGCACTCTCACCCACTCTGAAATCTTCCGGTTTACGCTCTTTCTCCACAACTTCAAGGTACCAATTCATTCAGCATAAATAAAACTGCTTCCAACCATCTTTGAAGCATTTGTAGGATCAAAGATTCATGACTACTCCGAAAAATAACCATGATACTAAAAAAAATTCAGTAATCAATCTTACAATGTGACCTTTCTACACTCACAATACAAAGATAACACGAAACTGATGATCATGGAGCACCAAAATACAACAAGAATCAAAAGTTTTTACAATATATTTCTAACATACATAAACAATAACTCTATTCTAGAACAGCTTGAGAGATGATTGAGAAGGTTCATCATCACCGGATGAGTATTCTTGCATAGCACCTAGTGAGTCCTCAGCTATGTTAGCTGATTCTTTCAGTTTTCCATTTAAAAGATCACTCTCACGAGTTTTGCAATTCAGTGCTGTATGTCCATGTCTTCGACAGTAGAAGCATTCAATGTTTTTATTTGTTCTTCCCTTGGAGTATAGTGCAATTTCAAAATTTGAATTGACTTCCAAGTCACCTTCCTTCATCCTCTTTTCTTCTGCTAAGAGTGCTGAAATCATGTCTTCCAGAGTTCAAGAGGGCATTTGTGTTAAAGTAAAAATAGCATTGTCATATTTTAGAGACAAACTATTCAGCAAGATTGCTTTTGCATCATCGTCATCGACTTTACAATTAATATCTGCCAACTGTGCTAACAAAGACTTTAGATCATTTATGTGAGAAGACAGTGATACTTCATCATGCATTTTTAACTTGAATAGCTGTAACTTTAATGAAAACTTGGCATTTACAGCCTTTTCCCCAAATATTGTACTCAATTGTACCCACATTTCTTCAGAAGATTTTTTCAAATCTATTAGATGTAGTTGAGAATCTGCAAGAGACAATCCAAGAATGGACTTGGCTCTATCCTCTCTTTTCTCCCATTCAATTAATTTCCTGGGATCTGTAGGTGCCTTCTCTGTTTCTTTTACTATTCCCCATAAGTTCTTATGCATCATTTGAAGTTGTATTTTTACTTTCCAAGTATGGAAATTAAAACCATTAAATTTTTCCAATGCAATGTTTTCAATATCAACACAGATTTAAATAAAAAATGAATACCTCTGCAAATGACAGCTTTCCTTCCTCTAGCAAATATGGCAACGTTCCTTCTTTTGGCAGCGTTCCTATTCCTTTCTCTTGACTGAACAGATCCCTGGCGATGGCTTGCAGGGCAGTAATGTTATGGCCAGCAATGGCGTCTCCACGCCTCCTCCTATGGCAGGGAGTTTCTATGGCAGCGAGCGTTTGAGCAGAGGTGTAACTCCAGCAATCTCACGACTCTGAAAATATAAACAAACGGTCCCCTCCACGCAGAACTCAGGAATTGCTAACCTGGGACGACTCTGATACCAACTTGAAGATTGAAAGAATTAAGCTCAAAACAGAAAACATTTTGTATTACTTCACACATAAATAGAGAAACAACACGTACATTCTACCCCCAACCTAATCCCTAAACTCTAGGAATCCCTAATGAGTCATTATTATCTAACTACATTGACATAGAGAATCCAGGTGCTTTCCAACTAGGAGATTATATCAAGTTAATCAGGTTATGCTAGTAAACATAAATAAAAAATGAAAAATATAAATTACATATCTACTTAAATAAATAAATAAATGAAACTAGCATAGATTCATTTTAAATGGGGATCTAAATCTAGAAATATCTAAATGATAAAAAAATGTACACCTCAATGAATTCGATCATTCTCTATGTTTAATAAATAAATAAATTGAATCATTCTATATATTTGATAAATCAAGGTTTAAAATAAATGAATGAAATCAATCCTTATAATTATAAATGGGTTATAGAAATGGAATCCATCTCGTACTCTGAAATTGGTAAATTTGGGATAAACATTATCCTGAACACCAATTTCCAATTTTTGACTATTCTAACTGGAATCTGGTGATGGGCATACCTATCATGTCTTGGCTGAATAATTGTCTGCCAAGTAATTGAGCGGTACGCAGAGCACTGCAGCATTTCTGTGATATCTTTCTTGAATGACTAAGTAACTAATGCTTTCCCTGCAGCAGTGACTGATTTGAGTATTGAGTTTCTTGATTGTGCTTCATAAGTTGGAGGTGGAGCCTGGAGGTGTCAAGCCATGGTAGAAGCCTGCATTATAATCACTTCTTGCACGATGTTGACCAAACTCGATATTGGATGCGTATCGGAAGAGATAACTTCACGTCATTTGAAAATTATGTATGTGGAGGCGTTGAAACAAAAACGCATTAATTCCATGCTTTGGGTGAAGTTTACATGAGTTTTTCATGTGGAAACCCTAATTTATGTTACTAAAATTAACAAACTTCCAACAGTATAAAGTCCAAAGTCCAATGGTTGAGAAAAGGGTAAAGAGACCAAGTGAAAAAAGCATTAATTCCATGCTTTGGGTGAACTTTACATGAGTTTTTCATGTGGTAACCCTAATTTATGCTACTAAAATTAACCAACTTCCAACGGTATAAAGTTCAATGGTTGAGAAAAGGGTAAAGAGACCAAGTGAGCATCCTTTTTGTTGGAGTTTTTCAAACCCAAGTCTTTGATGATTTTCCATCCTTGAATAAGAAAAAGTTTTGAATAGGAAGAAGTTTTAAAGCAAAGTTCGATGTTATAAGTAGTTTATGTTTAGATTTGATGTTATAAGTGGTCTATGTTTAAATTTTTAATTAAGTATGAATATGTTTTTTCTTTTCCTTGGAATAATGTTTATTTGCTTTGTATTTTGATTTTTTTTGATAGTTAATGTTTATTTGCTTCGTATTTGAATTTTTATTTAGTAGTGGAATTAATATTTTGATTGATAATTGAGTTTATATATTTTTTATTATGATTCTTATGGTTATAATCATAATGAAAAAACTGAGGAAGATTGTTTTCTTGTGGGCATATCACAAAAAGATTGCAATGAAAAGTACATATAGATTTGCATGCAAAGAACTAGCATGAATTACCATCTAGAGATAGGTACTTCTATTTCCTTATCTCTTTATGGAATTGGAGTTTAGATTTCTATCTTCTCTCTACTATGTTAATGGTCCATCCTAAACCATTGGAGATCACTCCCTAAAACAAAACTCATGACTCCATTGGTGAAGCGGCTTTTTTTTTCCTTATTAGGATATATTCTCTTTGTATTCTAGTTTTTTCAAAGCTTAAATTAGTTAGGTAGCTATGTTTTTTCTTGTTTACTTATTGCAATACCTTTTCCTTGACTTTTTAGAACTATTTTTGTTTATTTTATTCCCTCATTTGTGACAACAATAGCTCTTGTCCATTGTAACAAGTGTGATTACTTGTGTCATACTCCTAGTAAAAGCACAAGTACCCATGTTTTTCTTCAAGGAAAAGTGTGAGGGCACACTTGTTTCTTGTTGGAAACATGAGTATGCATATATGTGCCATATTTTATGTTTATTTGAGAGGCTAATTAGGATAAAATTATCATTATAGGCATAGATCCAAGTTCCTAATAAGCTAATTAGGCTCATATTACCACTATAGCCATTGTGGTGGAAGTTACCACTACCCCCTTGTAATACCCAATATTGGGGTGGGGACTCGGGTCTTTACTCCCCTATGAGATGGCAAATTTCCATTTGGAATGTCATCGTTTAACACTAATATGTTGTTTGTGTTACTCGGGTTCATTGTGCTTGGAGGGAGTTCAAGTACTCCATTTTCATCTTTCTCTTTGGGAGAGGTCACATCCTCACATTTATACTACCCTTGGGGAGTGGTTTCATTTTTCCTTTTGGTATTTCAATAAGGAGTACACATTTTACCAATTTCGGAAATATGTTTTGGTGGACCTTTCCCATAGAATGTTAGATTTCAAAACCAATTCGACTTCCCCCTTTGGTGATGGGAATATCCCAAGGGAAATGCTTAGTAGTGGAAGCATAATGAACATTGATACATGGATCCACTTTGTATTTAATGGCATCTTGTGGAGAATCTGCGGTAGGTAAGGGTAGATTGTCGACGTTTCGAGCCATCCTTGGCTTATCTTCAAGACATTAACGATGCGTGAGATGATCAATGAATCTCACTTCATATAAATATGGACCCCTCATAGGAAGCCGACATCTAGGGGTTTTAATTTTAGTGAATTTTATTATTTTTATTTTGACTTAATTTAATTTTACAAAGTTTTTATAACTTTTTTTTACAAATTTAAAGTTTTATTATAAAATTTTAATGTTTTAATATAAAATTTTAATTTTTCAATTTTTAGTTAAGGTTATATAATGTTTTTTTATTTTAATTTAATTTTAGTTTTTGTTATAAAATGTTGTTAATTTTAATGTCATAAAATGTTTTTATTTTTAATTTAATTTTAAAATGTTTATATAAAGATATTAATGAAATTTTTAATTATTAAATTTAAACTTTTATTTAATTTTTATTTAATTTTATATTAAAATCATTTAGTCTTATTATAAGGTTTTTCTTTAATTTTTTTATTTTATATTAAAATCATTTAGTGTTATTATAAGGTTTTTCTAAGAAAGTTATTGAAAAGTTATTATGGTTATATTAATTTTTTAATTTATGTAATTTGATATTTTATTAATTTATAATTAAATGTTTTTTAATTGTTATGTAATTGATGGTTTTTAGAGTTATAATTTTTATAAATTTAAGTTATTGAAAGTTTTTTTTTTGGTTGGCAAAGTGGTGGAACCCCCTAACTAGCAGGGTTTCCATTGGCTAAGAAACCATGAACAAGGGGCATCTAAGTCGTCAAAATCACTCGAGGATCACACTTGGATCGCACTCGGTGTGGACCGCACCAACCCTTAACATGGTTGGATTTTTTGGTATCTGACGGGATTAGAACCAACGACCTTCTAGTGTAGGGGGCATCTTAACCATACCGCACCACCAAGTGTTCTACATCTAGCGGATAAATCTAAGTTATTGAAAGGTTATTATGGTTATATTAACTTTTTAATTTATCCAATTTAAAATTTTTATTAATTTATAATTAAATATTTTTAAAAAATTGTTATGTAATTGATACTATTTTGGAGTTATAATTATTATTATTTTTTGTTTATAAACCTAAGTTAAGTTTTTAATATTTTAAGTTAGGTGTTTAGTATTGTTTTATTTAAAAAAATTATTTAATTAAAGGTATTTTTAAAAATAAGATTTAAATTTTAATAAATTGTTTTTTAATTAAAGGTTGAAACTAAATGTTCAATTAACTTTTAATTTAACTTTTTAGGTTTTGTTAATAGGGAGAATAATTAGTTTGGTTGGCTTAATTGAGAAAGGTTAGGTAGTCACGACCTACTTATGGTGAGGCCATCTATTTGAATAGGGATGATGGTGTAACCATTAGTAGGTCATGGCTACTTAACCTTTCTGAATTAAACCAACCAAACTAATTATTCTCCCTATTAACAAAACCTAAACAGTTAAATTAATTGTTAATTGAACATTTAGTTTCAACCTTTAATTAAAAACTTTTATTAAAATTTAAATCTTATTTTTAAAAATAACTTTAATTAAGTAAAAATTTTGAATAAAACAATACTAAACACCTAACTTAAAATATTAAAAACTTAACTTTACTTTATAAAAATAAAATTATTACTGTAAAAAGATATCAAATACGTAACAATTTTTTAAAAAATTTAATTATAAATTAATAAAATTTTAAATTGGATAAATTAAAAAGTTAATATAACCATAAAAACCTTTCAATAACTTAGATTTATAAAAATTATAACTCTAAAAAACATCAATTACATAACAATTAAAAAACATTTAATTATAAATTAATAAAATTTCAAATTAGATTAATTAAAAAGTTAATATAACCATAATAACTTTTCAATAACTTTCTTAGAAAACTTTATAATAACACTAAATGATTTTAATATAAATTTAAAAAAAATATTAATAATTAAAAATTGCATTAATATCTTTATATAAATATTTTAAAATTAAATTAAAAATAAAAACATTTTATAACACAAATTAAAATAAAATAAAAAAACATTATATAACCTTAACTAAAAATTAAAAAATAAAAATTTTATATTAAAAAATAAACATTTTATAATAAAGCTTTAAATTTATAAAAAACATGTTAAAAAACCTTTGTAAAATTAAATTAAGTCAAAAAAAATTTCACTAAAATTAAAAACCCTAGCTGTCGGCTTCCTATGAAAGGTCCATATTTATATGAAGTGAGATTCATTGATCATCTCAGGAATCGTTAATGTCTTAAAGATGAGCCAAGGATGGCTCGAAACGTCGACAATATACCATTACCTATCGCAAATTCTCCGCAAGATGCCATTATCAATCACTATGGATTCTCAACCAAAACCACTTTCTATTTACTTGTAGCTATGATCTATATTTGACATGGATCCGCTATGTACTTATTGTGGCCATTGCTTTGCAGTTTATATACTACATCAAACAACATTATACCAGATTTGATGGTCATGCTCATTTTTCCACCTAAGCATGTATACCTTGAGGAAGTAAGTAATAAGATGCATTAGTTCTTTGTTTGTAGGTACCTTTTAGATATAGGATATAATTCCACTCAACCTAGTCCCACTTGTATGATTCATCTACACATTATAATGTATTTTGACCATAAGCTTGTCTTCTAACCTCGTACATTAGGGGGCATTTGTTCAAGGAAAATTTTAGAGGCTGAAATTAGCCCATGGGTTATTTTTCCATTTTTTTCCAAAAAAGATTCCCAAATTTTCATTTTTTGAAACCTTGATTGGCCTAATTTTGATGGGGTAAATTTTTTTCACTATAAAAATCACCAAATTATTATATAAATTGTATTTAAAGTCCAAAGAAATTGAAATATTTTTAGAAAAATATCGCCAAATATTTTATAGTTGACATTTTAAGAATTGGTAAGATGCACCAAGGTTTATAGACTTTTAAATAAGCATGGATACTTAAAATTTTCCCTACATTTGTTATAATATTATTTGCTTACCACTCACCATTCATGACTTGATTGACCATACAGTCACAGTCTCCCTCCAACCAAAATATATTAAAATGTTTTTTATTGCATACTTTCATTAAAGAAACACATAGCTACTCACACTTTCTCTTTAGGACAGGTGCAACTATGTTATAAAAAGTAAAAAAAATGTGAATTAAGTGCACAACGTGTGGAATTTATGTGATTTTTCCACTTGGGTAACCCTAATTTATACTACCAATGAACTAAACCAACTTCCAATAGTATAAATTAAGTCCACTTGTTGAGGAAAGGGAAAGAAACCAATTGAGCATCCTTATGTTGGAGTTTTTCAAAGATTCATTTCTTGCTTTTTTATGATCATCCTCTCCTAAATGGATCTTTATTTTTGTTATGATTATCCTATTGAGCATTAGGACCTAGATATCCCATGATTTTCTCATGATTGAATAAAAAGAAGTTCTAGAACTAAGTTTAAAAGGATAATTGGTCCCTGTAAGAGGGATCCAGATCTTGGTGACAAATGTACTTGCAACAAATTATCATGTATATTTATGTTTGTTGTTTAGATTTCCAATTAAGTATGGAGATCTCTCTTCTTTCCCTCCCCCCCCATATCTAATTGTTAATGTTTAATTGATTTGCATTTGAAATTTATTTGGCGATGGAATTAGTTTCCTAATGAGTTGAATACAATCACTATATTAGTGAAATCAAATTTCTTTTAAGACTTGTACTTTTATAAGCACTAGGATTTGAAGAAGGTTGTCATTTTGTTGCTAGCATATCACTTAAGGATTTCTTGTAGAAGTGAAGATTACTTCTAGATTTGCATGGAAAGAACTAGCTAACAACAACCATCTAGATACAAGTTCTTTTATCTACTCGTCTTTTTAAGTAGTTATCTCAAATATAACTTACAAATTCAAGATTTTTAACTTGCTATCTTATGCCCAATTTGCCAATGGTCTACCCTAAACCATTGGTGATTATTCCCTAAAACATAGTGCAATTTAAAAAATTCTTAGCATAATATAAATAAAGTATTATTCTTTTTTCCTCGTTGTGTGTCTAATTTTATAAATACAAAAGTTTGTTCTATAGCTAATTCACTAGTAGTTGCTCATATCCTAGAAGTAATAAAAACATAAGATTTGGTTATTGCACATTGAATGTTTGAGAATCAAGATAATCATATCAAGGAACAAGATCATTACATACCATCAAACAAATCCTTTAAGCAACATGGCCAAGTGACTGGAAAAACAATCCTTTAAGAAACATGGTTGCTAATGAAGGAGAAGCCTCTGATGAGACCGAACATGTGAATTTTGAATTCCCAATTCAAGAGTTTGACAAAATATTCCAAAGAAGAACATGCTAATATTTCATATGATAGACTAGATATCATTAGTGTTTAATCTAAATTCACAACAATAGCATATGCATAATCATTGAAAGAAACACATTCACAAGATAGACACAATATTTATCCTAGGAAACCCTCAAGGGGAAGAAAACCCAACAAAACTTCCTCTATATAAGATGTATAAGATAAAACCCTAAAACAGGTATTAACCTCCTTGCTGATTTGTCTCTCTCTTTCTCCTATGTGCTACTCAAGTGAGTGAGTCCGTGTTACAATGAGGAACATAAATCCTCTATTTATACACATTAAGTCAACTAAATTTTACCCTAAACAATTCGGTCCCACTAAGATGTCAAGGCCGACTTCACCTAGGAAGACTCAAAACAATACTTTATATTATTCATGAGGGTACTAATGACCCGAATTACAATGGAGGATTTACCTCATGACTCTATGATGACCAATTACAATATTAACATCCCAACGGAGGAATAATAACATCTACCATGGGGTACATTGTAAAATACATTTAGAATATCCTTTGAATTTACAATATTTCAACACTCCCCCTTAACGAGAAGGGTATTCTACTAATAACATCATCATCAACTATAGGAGTAACTAGAGAGAGCACCTTCAACAATATTGAGGTAATAAATCTATATGCCATGGGAAGTTTTCAACATTCATTAGTAACTGTAATAGTTACTCTTTAATATCTTCATCTTCTGTAGCACTAGATCACTTGATCCTTTTGCAGCAACACTTCGATCTTTCAATCCTTCGTAGCAGAAACAATTCGATCCTTTCAATCCTCTGCATCAACACTTTGATCTTCTCGATCCTTTGGAGCAGCACTTCAATCTTCTTGATCCTTTGCAGCATCACTTCTATCTTCTTGATCCTTTGCAGCAGCACTTCTATCTTCTTGATCCTTTGCAGCCGCACTTCAATCTCTTCGATCCTTCGCCTCCACGCTACCTGTAGTACATATGATCTATTTGCGGGATGATCAATCCCTATCACTTTAGGACATAGGTCCAAGGATGATGCAACCCTTCATTAACCTACTCACCCTTAACGAGGATGGTCCCTAGTATCGACCAGCTGGATCATCTACAACTGAATGTAGATCTCGACCACACCTAGATGTAGGCCCTCTCATCCATAAGGACTCATCATAGTGCATCCTCAGCTTCAAAGATAGGACCACTCTTGAATGAGTGTTATACTATGGAATCTACATATACATGTAGGAATACTCTCGATACAAGAGTACTGTCTATAGCTGCAAACATTGACCGCACCTAGGTTCCAACCCTCATCATAGGACATCTTCATCCTATTAGAGCTAGGACCACTCAATGCGAGTGTTATGCTACAATGTCTATGAGGACTCATCATAGAGAATCCTTAGCACTAAAGAAAGGACCACTCCCAAGCGAGTGTTATTCTATGGAATATACATTAAAATATAGGTATAATCTCCATACAAGAGTAACGTATGAAAGGAAGATATCAACCGCACCTAAGTGTCGACCCTATCATCTGTAAGGACTCATCATAGGACATCCTCAACATGAAATATAGGACCATTCACAAGTGAATTTTATACTATGGTATCCACAAATAAATGTTGGTGCTCTCCATGCAAGAGTAATGTTTGCAAGGCTATCCTTAGCTAGTAAGGACCACTCTCATGAACAGAGTTTTTTACCTACAAGACCATCCTTAAGAAATGATACTATCATCCACAAGTGAATACCAGAACTTGTAAGCATATTCATACGTACTTGGCCTCTTTCATATTGGAGCTTCATTATCATCCTCCATCGATGACAGTCTTATAATCACTCCCCTTTTTTTGGGAGGATCCATATTATCAACCTACTCCCCCTTTGTCCGAGGAGGGTTCATATCTTCGACTTGTTCTTCCTTTCTGAGGAGAGTCCATATCTTTGACTTTTTTCTCCTTTTCAAAGAGGTTCCATATCTTCATCATTCCTTCTTGCAAGGAAAGTTTGTAGTCCCATCATTGTTCCTCCTTGCGAGGAAAGTAGTTTTGAACTACACCAATATTTTCATGAAAATATTCAAACTTTACTTGAGATAGAGGCTTGGTCAACACATCAACAACTTGCTCATCCGTGCTCACATACTACATATTTATAGATCCCTTTTGAACTATATCCCTTATATAAAAATATCAGATACCTATGCACTTTGATTTATCATGGAACACATGATTCTATGTCATCTTTATACAACTCTGATTGTCACAAAGAATCACCGTGGTATCCAAATCCATGTCAAATAGTCCTGACGTTAGTTTTTGAAGCCATATCTCTTCACAACTAGTGGAGAAAGATGGTATGTATTCTACTTCAGCTGTGTTGAGAGAAACACTAGATTGTTTCTTACTAAACCATGGGATCATGGTGGATCCCAGACAATAACATCCACATGAGGTGCTCTTCCTGTCTGTGACACTTCTTTCCCAATCTAAATCTGTATATCCATACAATCTACATTCATTATCTCTACCACAGTAAATTCCAAGATCTATCGTACCTTTTAGGTACCTCATCACATGCTATGCAGCTATCAAGTGAACCCGTCTAGGTTTAACTAGAATCGGCTTAAGTTGTTCACATGAAAGCATATACCTGGTCTTTTATTCGTGAGATACATCAATGACCTAATGATCTATCTGTACTAAGTCATGTCCACTAACTCTGATGACTCATCAAATAAAAACTTCAGGTTGGTGTCCATGGGTGTGGCCATGGATTTACAATCCAACATATCAAATAGTTTCAATATTTCTACTGCATACTTTCCTTGGTTTAGGAAGATTACTTCTAGGATCTTCCACACTTCAATACCAAGGAAATAATACATCAATCCAATATATTTCATCTCGAATTATTTGGTTAGCTTCTTCTTGCAATCTGTGATCTGTTTCCCATTTCTAGTCAGAAATAGATCATCTACATATAGTAATAGTATGATAGGTTCATCATCCATAACCTTCATGTAAGGTTAGGATCAACTCTACTCTTGGTAAATCCAAATATTTTCAATAAGCTATCTATTCTACCATACCAATGTCTAGGAGCTTGCTTCAGTCCATACACAAACTTTTTCAACTTACATATATGAGTCACTCTGTCTTCGACTTCAAATCCTTTTGGTTGTTCGATGTAAACCTCTCCCTCAATCACACCATTAAGGAAGGCTTTATTTACATCCATCTGGTGTAGATCCCAATTCATGATGGAAGCGAGTGCCATGATGGTTCTGATGGAAGTGTTCCTTTCTACTGAAGCACATGTCTCTTTATAATGAATCCCCTCTTTTTGAGAGAATCCTCTAGCCACAAATATTTCCTTTTACTTTTCAATACTTCCATCAGCAACATGTTTTATGTTGTAGATCCATTTCGAATATACCACACTCTTATTTTATGGTTTGGGTACTATATCCCAAACATCATTCTTCATTATCGACTCATATTTTTCCATCATTGCTTCCACCCAATCTTTCTTCTATGCATCTTCCTCGTAGCTGGTGGGTTCATGATCTACAAGGTCACACATAAAAGATACATAACTGGAATATGGATATGATCTTTTGCTTGTTCTTGTCGAGCCTTCTGGAGCTCCATATCTCTCTGCTTCTTGTATGATTTATCTTACCCAAGGAGGTTTTATCTTTCGAGAGATATCCATAGTTGGGGGTTCTTGAGGTTTTAGCATACCATGATCTTCTGGTGCTACTATTTTAGGAGAGGGTTTAGCTTCTATCATTTTGGGAGGTACATCCTCTTCATGTACTTCTTTAAGATGACACCTTCTATATTTATTAAGAGCCATATCTTCATCAAATGTTACATCCCTACTAATATCGATATGATGGAATACTGAAATGTATATCCTGAATGATTTGGAGACTTCACTATATCCAACAAATATTCCCTTCTTTCCAGAAGGATCCAACTTGGTTCTGTTCTTTTTCAGAATATGTACATATACTGGACAACCAAATATCTTGAGATGGCTCACTTCAGGTTTCTTTCCTGTATACATTTATTCAAGAATGTTGAATCCAGAGCACTGTGAGATAATGTATTCTACACATATATAGATGTTCTTGCTACTTCATCCCACAGGTGCATGGGGAGGTCTTGGTCATGAATAATTGTTTTCACTGCTTCCATAATGGTTCTATTCTTTATTTTCAAAACATCATTCAATTGAGGATTATAGGAAGTGGTTAGTTCCCTCTTGATTCATTCCCCCTTGCAGAATGATTCAAATTCTTTTGAACTATATTCTCCACCATTATTTGAGCTCAGTGTCTTGATGCTTCTTTCTGAACAGTTATCTATCAAGGATTTGAATTCCTTGAATTTCCTGAATACTTCACTTTTGTTCTCCAAGAAGTATATCCATGTCTTTCTTGAATATTCCTCAATAAATGTGACATAATTTTCATATCCATTTAACGATATGGAGGGCACATGATCACATACATCAGACTGAATTAATTCCAACGTACCTTTAGTATTTGTTTCACTTTTTGGAAAGGGATTCTTGATGTTCTTTCCTCTTGCACATCCTTTGAAAGTTACCTCATGAGCAATCTCCATATATGGTAACCTTGTTACCACCTTGATCACATAGGGTAATGCTTTGTATTTGATGTGAGCAAGCCTCATATGCCATAGTTTACTTGAGTTAGTAGCCTCATGGACAAGGGTTGTATCTGGATGTCCTTTGAGTTTGCAAATTCCTCCTTCTTCACCAATGACCACAACATATTTAAGTGTCTTTCATTTGGACCACATAAGTACCTATCCATCTATAAAATCAACTCTATATCATTTGTTATCTAGATATGAGATGGAAAGTAAGTTCTTTTTCAAACCCGGTACATATAGTACTTCCTTCATCTTCACGGAAGTCCCAGAGTCAAGCTTGTATCTTGATTCACCAATACCTTTGATAGGATATTGATAGTCATCTCCTAATGATACCTTCTAAGGAGAGATATTTTCTTCAAGTCTTGATAGATTTTTCTTCTTCCGTGTCATCTGATTTGAAGCACCACTATTAATGATCCATGTATCTTCTCCAGGTGTTACAAACCCAGAGAGTGCAGAGAATAGTGTATATTGTTCTACATATTTTTCTTTTGTTAGTATATTTCTAGGTCTTTCTTCTTAATTCTCATATTCAGCTAGATGGGCATGCCGTCTTTTGTTTTTTCTTCTTCTTTGGTTATGGACACTCTTTGGAAATGTCTCCTATCTTATGATAGTTGTATCATTGATACTTTGAGTAATCTGTCTTCTGATTTATTCTTTTCTTTTCAAGCTTATTCTTTGAAGGTTTATGATCACCCATCTTTAATTTTGATTGTTTTCTTCCTTTAGTATGGATGGATAGAGCCTCATCATCTTCTCTGAGTAGAGCTTCTCCGTTAGCTACTCTAGCTTCTTGTTGGATGCAATCTTCCCATACTATGTCAAACTTCATACTTTCTTTTCTAGCACATAGAGTCTGTATGAATGAGTCCCAAGGTCTAGTGAGACCATTGAGAGCATTCATAACTAGTTCATACTCATCAAGGGTGTCTCCAATAGCACTTAGTTGTTCCATGAACTAGGATACTCTTGTGAAGTTATCTTGAATTTATTCTCCTTTACTCATCTTGGTGCCCTTTAGTTGAGCTCTGATATTCATGTTTTTGTTGATGTTCCTTCCCTCATACATTTTAAAAAGTGCATCATACATTTTCTTTGGTGTATTCTTATATAACACTTGAGGGACCAAGTGATAATTGATAGAATCAACAATGATCCTCATTTCCTTAATTAGGTCTTATTCATGCTTCTCCTTAGATTCATCTTCTTTTGTTTGTGCAACCTCATACTTGGTGTACTTCTCAAGGAAATTCTCTTTTAGAATGAGACCAATCCTATACTTCCATCCTATGAATTTTTCCATGCCTTCTAGCTTGTCCCCAAGCTTAGTGCTTGGGGCCATCCTATCCAAGAGGTCACTAAAAATTGAAATTTATCAAAATGAAAAGATGACCTTACCAAGACATGTGTTTGACAAAGGCAAGTTGGTTGGTCCAACTGATTTCTGGAGATCCCAAATCTCCACCCTTCAAATTTTACTTACGAGGTTCCAATTTCTGCAAAATTTCTGGTTGTGGTTTTCTGCATTTTTTAGGTTCAGGGCTAAACTAGGGTTTGTATTTTCTAGATATTCAACCACTGAAAAAATTTGATCCTAGGCTCAATAGATGTGCTCGAGGTAGGTGCAAATTTATATGCAATAAGATCTTCCAAATTCCAAACTTTGTAGAAACCCTAATTTCTTTCAGAGTGAGAGGAGAGAGAGTTTCACCTTGTGAAATTTGTCCTATTCGGGATAGATCTGATACCATGTTAAGATTTCATATGCTAGACTAGATATCATTAGTGTTTAATCCAAATTCACAATAGTAGCATATGCAGAATTATCGAAAGAAACACAATCACAAGATAGACATAATATTTATCCTAGGAAACCCTCAAGGGGAAGAAAAACCAAAAAAACTTCCTATGTATAAGATGTATAAGATAAAACCCCAAACCATGTATTCTCCTTCTGCCTGATCTGCCTCTCTCTCTCTCTCCTATGCTCTACTCAAGTGAGTTAGTCTGTGTTATAATGAAGAATAAAGCTCCTCTATTTATACACCTTATGTCAACTGAATTTTACCCTAAACAAGTCGGCCACACTAAACTTCCTGGGCTGACTTCACCTAGGAAGGCTCAAAACAATATTTTATATTATTCATTAGGGTACTAATGACCCAAATTACAATGGAGGCTTTACCTCATGAATCTATGATGACCAATTACAATAGTAACATCCCGACGAAGGAATAATAACATCTCCCTTGTGGTATATCAATAAAATAAATTTAGAATATCCTTTGAAGTTATAATATTTCAACAGAACATCCCACCTGCTTATTTTCCAAAATTTCATGGCCTATCTAGTGAAGACCCAAACATCCTCCTCTTTGAATTTGATGTTCTTTCCCTAAGTTATGACTACTCCATTGATGCTCATCAACTTAAATTATTCCCAAGCACCCTAAAGATAGAAATACTTCATTGGTTCATGGTTCTTGGGGGGGACTCCATCTTAGCTTGGGGTGGAATGAGGCAAGCCTTCTTGAAGAGATATCAATATTATTGTAAGAGAATATACCTAAGAGAATAAATCTTCAAAATGATGCAAAAAGAGGGTGAGAGTATGGAAAATGGTGTTGAATGTTTTCAATGTAACCTCCAAAGGTAAAAACAACATAATTTGGATCCTGAGACTCCAAATCATTCTTCGTAGAGGTATCCAAAATGAACGTATTTATATATTAAATTTAATTGGAGTCATATATATTTTGCAATTATCATATGATAATATTTGTGAGTTGTGCATACATTACTCATGAGGAAATTCCCAACATGGAAAAGGTCATAGAGATTTCATATAAATAAATTTGAAATCTTCTGGCAAGGGAGTCACTCGAGATGAAATTGGGAATCTATTGGATAGTTTCAATATTGAAACTCTCAACTCATTTCGTTCTGAATTAGAAATGACAAATATTATAAAGAAACAAGATGAAGCTTAATTACCTTTGGATATCTTCAATTCTAAGTGTTAGAAGAAGTATCCTCTATGAGAACGCTTTCTTAATAATATGGAAACATGCACTATCTTTGAGAAAAATCAAACAATTAGGAAGTGTCCTTCAAAACTAGAACTAAAAGTTGTATACCAAGGTGCTAATGAGGAAAGGAGAAAATTCGTTTCATGGCTCATAGAATACCATGTAAAACAAAACCACCAGGCATGATGAAGATCCATCCTAGTACCACACCTCTTTCTTTACTCAATATTACCCCTAGAATTAGTATCAATGTATGCCTTGGCAATAGTGGACCCCTCAAGTCCAAAACAAACCTTGGAAACAAATTTGGCGAGGGTCTCCATATGGGAATGTACAAAAATAATCCTACCAATCGCAACCTCAATTCCAACAAAAACAAATCCAAATAACACCAATAAAACCTACCCAAATTCCTTCCCATGTCGTCCCTAACCCAAATAATAAAGTTTGTCCACCTACTTACACTACTAAGGTTCCTAATTTACCCACCATTTTTCCTACATTTTTTGTTTCTCCTATTGTATTAATGATGTTCACCTATGATCAAGGAAATTGATAAAAAAAAGAGTCATCCAATCATTTAGGAATAAATGAGGAGGAGGAACCCATAGAGATAAATGATCAAATTGAGGAATCTTCCCCAATAATACAAGCATCCATTCTAAAGAGTTGGAATTAATATCGGGCATCTAATATTGTTTCAACTCCCCCATAACCCAATAAGTTAAGAATGGAAAAATCCCAACCATGTATTGAATTTGAATTTTTAGGGAATGTAAGAAATGTATGTGTTAAGATCCCTCTATTACAAGAAATTACATATCTTCTAATTATGCAAAATTTGTTCAAGATCTATTTCTAAGGAACCCTAGGAAAAAAAAGACAAGACCTGGAAACTGTTCAAGTAATTGAGAAATTAGTTAATTTGATGCTAGGAAATAATTCACATGGTTAATATGTTGATCCTAGAATCCCAATATTGAATGTCCATATTAACAATACCTCTATCCCCATCACATTGGTTGACCTAGGAGCTACCATCAATGTCATGACCAATTAACCATGTAAAAAAAATCCAATAACCTAGTTTACACCCAACCCCCATAGTTCTTCAATTGGTTGATATCTCTGTTGTTAAGATAGAAAGGGTTTTAGAAGATATAGTTGTCTTTGTAGATTCCTTGGGTATCCTGTAGAATTCATGGTTCTATAACCTAAAGATAATCTAGCTGTAATCTAAAAATAACTCTTGAATTGCATGTGAATGAATTTAAATAGTTATTTTGATAGCATTAATAAACAAATTTAAATGAGATCTCAAAAAAAAAACTGAAATAAAACTAAGAGAAACAAACCATGAAAATGAGACAGAGAATGAAAATGGAGTTCACACTGAATGGGATACATCTCCAGGTCCACTTCCAATGTGAGACTGATCCATTAATCTTCAAATGCCAAGATTACAATGAATTATGAAGTCACCTTCCCAATCTGTTGTTCAGACATAGAAATAGATTCCATCACTGGTCTCCACTCAACATTTCAAGAAAAATGAGTATAAAATCACCTATATTACACTTATGTGCTTAAGGACCCGTCTTGGAACAAAAAATGATATTGAAAGAATGCACACTATAATGTATCCCACCTTAGGATTAATGTTGTACAATCACCTCTGCATAACTCTAATTTGCATAGCACCATTGGAAAAATAGCATTGTTATATAGTAAAGAACCATGGTTTTCCAAGCACATGAAGGGATGCCATTTGAAAGGATACGATCCAAAGTAAATTGAAAAATATATGGTATGGATATTCCCCAAACCATGGAGCATTGACACAGTGGTAACACATGTGCATCGTGACATAGGATACTTAGGGTATAACCCATGAGCACCACATTCTTATTAATAAACAACTAGCATATATATTGTATACCATACCACCACATACTTGGGGATATAGTTCCAATTTTTTAATAATACATATCATGGGATCGAGGATTTCCCCTTAATCCCTTTTCTATCTGCCAATGAAATATTTTAAAACTTTAAATAGAAGGTGCAACTATAGTTGTTAAATAACACCCACCCAATGCAATGACAAAGGAATAATTGTGTTGTAGATGATGTCATGGGTTTGAATTTGATCAACTCACAACATTTTTGGAAAACCAGACTGTAATATGACAATCAAGATTGTCACATGGAAATTCCTTGTTGGTCCAATTATACTATACCATTGTATGAAAGTGATGTGTCACTCACTGGTTCAACAACTTGGATCTCGTATCGGATGTACCACCTACCAAATCAACATACCTCCTACCACATGGAAACTCATGGTGTTTCCACATAATTTCCATATAGGACACATGGAACAATGTGGGAGTGCTATGTGGCACACATTTTTCCCTTTTTTCTTGTTTGAATAAAAATTCATCACATTGTATCTTTGTCATAGAGAGTCGAGTTGATATGATTCAAGCATCACTAAAAATATCTCAATGAGCTATACATGATGGCTCCATTCGCTTCAACATTTGAGAACTTCATTCTGGATTGATCAGAAGGATCCTCCTAGCTCAAACTTCCTCATTAGAAGCTTTTGAACCACCAAAATAATGAAACTATTTGGCAAGTGGGGGTACAACTCCCTCACTTTTCTGGTCTCCATCAATCATGCTTTACTTGGATGCATTCCATTAATCCCCACATGAAGATACTCTACATCTCCTCTTCATGAATTTCTTACCCTTCTGTCAAGAATAACATCTCCTTGAAACTCATCAAGATAATTAGGAGAAAAATCATTATCAAAAGGAACTTGAACATTATCATATTCATCCATGATCATAGGAGGCCCATATAATTTCAAGTTTTCCACATTCACTACCAAATACATATACATATATGGCATATCCCCACATACAAGAGAGACGTACTTACCATCATACAAGATGGAGTTCATTATCATTGGAAGAAAGGAGAAGTTTCCCATTGTTACTACATACCCCAAGAATAAAAGCAAGTTGTTTGGAGATTAAACTAAAATGCAAGTGTAAAGAAAGCTAGAACTGGAAATAGAAAGAAAGAGAAATACAACTCTTCTGCACTACTACTTACTGCTCTGATGAATCATCTAATAGAGAAAAAGTATCTCTCTCACTAAAGAGAGGCACTAAAGAGAGAGACATGCTTAGGAATCTAAGGCCAAGGCTAATCCAACTAGTGGATTTCTTTCATGAGATAAAAACAAATAGAATCTATTTGGTCCCTAGTTCGAGTTTGAAGGAGAAAATTTTAAAGAAATATCATGATTCTCCTCTAGTAGGAAACCTTGGTTTCTTGAAAAAATACTGAATGCTGAGGGAAATATTCCCATGGAAAGGATTTAAGGTTCATTTTCCTAAGTATGTTAATGAATGCCCCACATGTCAGTAAAATAAAGTGGATCACACTTAGCCATTTAGTCTCCTATTTATCTGGCTCTATAGAGTTTAATATTTGTCAAAGTTAGTGACTAGTTCTATAACTAATCGATGCGAATAGGAGGACCCCAAAAACATACATACTACCTACAATCATGTACAGAAGCCCCACAATACTGACTTCTCTCGTTCATTTCCTTGCCCTCCTCGCTCTCCTTATGTAAAGAAAGTACCACTATTTTCCACTTTTCAGTCTCATATCATCCTCATCGGCATGCCATGACTGAGAAACTTCAACATCATCTTCATTTCTTGCTTGATCACCCCTATTTTGACCATTTTTATCCATGGATCATGCCTTTCTATCAAGAAATTTGTGATCGAACCCTTGATTGTGACCTATTGTTTTGTAACCTGCAATCTGAATGCAAAATGCCTAGTTTTGAGGGTGCGATCATGACTCATAATTGGGTTTTTTGAGGATTTTTGAGGAGTTCACGATTGTATGAGTTCAATCCTTTGCAACAAAAGCTTGGGAATGTTATATTTTTAATGGTTATACAATATCTAAAATAATTTAACATCATAACCATAAGCAAAGGATCACTAAAAGAAAGACAATTGCAGCAACACAAGAGAACACAAATATTTTCCTCGAGGAAACCACAAGGGGGAAAACCCCGCAAAAATTCTTCAGTATATAATTTGACTAAGAACAGCGTAAAACCCTAGAAACAAGAATAGTTGCTCATCTTCCACAAGAGACTCTTTATCTCTCTCTCTCTCTGTCTCTAGCATGGTACTTGAGTGTAAGATGTACGAGAATGAGAGAGGAATGTAACCTATTTATATTCATTAGGTGAGTGCCTCAAATAACTAACTAGGTCATCCAGGTTCACTAGTTAGGGCCGAACTACCTTGGGAGGCTCAAAATACATTTTATATATTACTTTTGTGGGTACTATTGCCCTGACTTACAACAGAGGGTTTACCTCATGACTTTTGCATGACCAATTACATCAAGGACATATCTAAATGGAGGAATAAAATATCTGAAGGAGAATACAACAAAATTACAATAGAATATCTTCAAAAGTTACAATACTTTAACACTCCGTGTTAACAAGGAATGTATTCTACATAAACAACAACCATCATCACATCTACACAACTGAATGGTGAATCTCTATATGTCATAGGAAATTTTGGAACACCATCATATGTCTTCATCATCGATCTCAGTATGTAAATAATGAATCATATATGAGTATTGGACCATCTTTTTCAACCTTAGTATCTAGATACTAAATCATTTTCTGCAATATTAGTATGTGAATACTGAATCCTCTTCTGCCACATCGGTATGTGAATACTGAAATATCATCTACAACATCAGTATGTAAATACTAAAACATCATCATCTACATCATCAGTATGTAAATACTGAAATATCATCATTTGCATCATCAATATGTAAATACTAAAATGTCTTCATCTACATCATCAGTATGTAAATACTGAAACATCATCATTTGCATCATCAGTATGTAAATACTGAAACAACATTATCTGCATCGTCAGTATATAAGTTCTAAACCAACAACAACATCATTAGCATGTTAGTGCTAAAGGCACATCATCAATAAATGATATATCATCATCTTCATTATCATCATAGAGATGTTGGAACATCGTCATCATCATCAACATAAAAATGTTGAAACAACATTATCATCACGAGCACAAAGTGTTGTGACTTCAACCACATCAACATTATCAGCACAGGGTGCTGGGACCACAACCATATCAACATCATCAACACAAGGTGTCGGGACCATAACCACATCATAAGCATCAACATACAAATGTTGAAGCAACATCATCATCAATATCGGTATATGAATACTAAAATTACCTCACCATCATCGGTATAGAAATACTGAAACTATCTTATCAACATCGATATAGAAATACTGAAACTACCTCATCAGTTTTAGTATAGAAATACTGAAACTATCTTATCAACATCAATATAGAAATATTGAACCTTCCACATCAACGTCAGTACGGAAAAACTGAATTTGCCACATCAACATCAGTATGGAAATACTGAAATTGCCACATCAACATTAGTATGAAAATACTGAGCTTACCACATCAATATCAGTATGAAAATATTGAACTTTCCACATCAATATCAATATGAAAATACTAAATTTGTCATATCAGTATGGGAATACTGAAACTATTTCAACAATGATCAGTATAACAATACTGAATCTTTCTCAACAATCATCAGTATAACAATACTGAAGAAAACATATCAACAATCATCAGTATAAAAATACTGAAGAAAACATCTCAATAATCATTAGTATAACAATACTAAAGAAAACATCTCAATAATCATCAATATAATAATGCTGAAACTGTTACAACAACATCTTGTCTGACTTACTAACCCTTTTGGGTCGACAAGCCTAGTCTGACAGATTGATCTCCTTGGATACCAAACAATCCTTGTATGGATTACTAACCATTTTGAGCCAACCATGCATAGACATACATACTAGCCACTTCTTTCCCTCTAACTATCTCAGAGCAACATCACAGTGAGTTCTCTGGTAGATCCATCCGGGCATTTTTTCTAAGTTACTAACCCTTTCAAGCCAACAATCCAAGTTACACATATGGATCTTCTCGGGGACCAAACATGCATTGTCTAGCTTACTAACCCTTTCTGGACAAACAAGCCTAGCCATACATACTAATCCCCCTAGGATCAACAAGCCTCGTTTGACTTACTAACCATTTTGGGCCAACAAGCCTAGCTAGACTTACCCTCCTCCAGACTGAGCTACCACCACTGCATTCATATTCCATCTACTGTCACTCCCTCTTTCGAGAGAGGTCCTTTCGGACTACACCAAGCTTGCATCGAAAGGATTCAAACTTTACACAATCCAGAGGCTTAGTTAACACATCTGCCACTTGTTCCTCTGTAGGATCATGCTTGATATTTACAGCTCCCTTCTACAACTTGTTCTTTAACATTCTCTTCTTTTACATCCACAATTGCATTGTACATTTACACCTTGCATAATTATTCTTTTGTGCATCTGTAACTGCATCATTCTTATCTTATACATCCACAACTATATTGTACATTCAAAACTTCATCATTTCTTCTCTTGTAGGTGATTGCATACAATCCTTCCTACAAGTCAAATATAGTTGTATGATTAGAAACATTTCGTAACATATTCAAAATGACAAATTCTCATGCATAAATATATATGCCATATAATCATGCAACTATTTACGCTAATGCAACAATAATCTATGTACACATCTTGAACAACTAGATATATAGGAAATGATCATTCAAATACTTATCTTTGTTTGTTTGGTATACTCCATCTTGATCTCTATCTTCTTGAATCATTGGAGTCTCTGTGAATGTGTTCAACTTCATCATTTGATTTTGAGGGTCTGATCCTATTTTACTCATGATAAAAAATACTGAGCAAGTCTTGTTACTCCACAGATCACATAGTACTATGTCTGCGTGTCCTACCAGTCCATCCCTACTTATCCAATGATGAAATAGATAAGAGTATAATCTTCATATTCATCGGTATAAATCTTCTGGATCATATTCCTCATTACTTTGAGGAATCTTTACTTTCTTTCTTCTTAGTTGTGATATATTCATCTTTGGTTGCATTGAGAGAAACACTTCTCTTTATGCAATATGTCGAAGTGATATTTATGTTCATAGCGCTATAAAATCAAAGAAAGTCATCATATCTATGCAGTACCCTTTACGTACCACACAATTTTCTATGCATATTTTACTTGGATAAGTAAAATGTCCTATGGATTTCATCATACCTCTAATCCAAAGAATCATGTCAAGATTCTTGAACTTTCAAATATATCATAGTCAATATCTCTGAGGTGGAGAACCATCCTCGATATACATATGTATTTGGACATTAGACTAGCATATATCCTCCTCTGCTACTAGTCTTCTTTGTATCCATCTATGTCACCTGTTGAGATGACTAGATATCAATATCCTTCATCTCTAAATTTGTTGCAAGTTTTCTCTTGCACCCATTTATGAGCTTCTCGTCCTTTATGGGATTCTATATTAAACCTTGTAGTAAAGGTTGGGATCTCCATCATTCTAGTTTATCCTCAAGCTCCTTATGTAACTATATGTTCTATCCCACGAGTTCCTACTGAGCTTGTACAACTCCTTCTATGCATAGGTGGTTCTCTGTAGAGAGTCTCAAAGCATATAGGTTTCTCAATCTATTTTTCTACTTTGATTACACCAGTTGTCTAGTGCAATATATACTAATGAAGAATTGTGTCAAGCCCCTAGAACAGTGTCTTGTCACAATAGACTCTCTCTTTTTGATAGAAATTACAAACCTTTCTTCATATCTTTTGATACTTTGATATGTAGTATACTTGATCTTGTACATCTACTTGGAAGACTTCATAAAAATTCCCTTCATGTATGGAAATCATATCCAGACATCATTCTATATGATCGAATGGTTCTTTATAGATCATATCATCCTTCCATTCTTCCTTCTTGGGACATTCTTTCGCAAAGTGTCCTTTCTCATCACAACTGAACTATTGAGTTGTGAGATGTCCTTCTACTCTTGGCAGAAATGCTATTCCTTCTTGTTCTTTTTATTCATAGAATGAGTTGTTAGGGCTTGATTGTCATCTCTTATTCTTTCTCCATCAATCAATATTATTCTTATGTGCATTCCTCCATATGTTACCTCCATCTTAGAACAACTCTCTTGCTAAACTTGGAAGAACATTCAGAATTGTAATTTATGCTTCTGCTTCTTTGCCATTATCTTCAACGACTTCTAATTGATCCTCGAGATGAGATCCTCTTGTGAAGTAACATTGAATTTTTTTTCTGAAATTTCACCTTCACATCCTTGAGTTATCAAGCTCATATTCATACAATTTTTTCATTGCATTGAATATATCCTTGGGTGTCTTCAAGGATGATACATGTGAGATCCAATGGAGACGACAATACTCATGTGCTGTTTTACTAGGTCCTTATTTTGCTTTGCTTTGATTTCATCTCCATCTAGATCTACAACTTATTATTTGAGATAGTTCTCCATGTCATGCTTCTTCAAGTATGAGAAGCACTCTATAATTCCATTCTTAGAATTTCTCGACTCTTTCAAGGTTGTACTCAATCTTGGTATCGTTTTTCAAAAAAATGAGAACCTCAAATGGAAATAAAGAGGATAAAACTCACTAGTGATATTGCTTCAACTTGATGCTTGATTGGAGGCTCTTTTGTAAGAATGCTTCTAGTGGACCTAGGGTTTAATAGAGAAACCCTAATTTTTCAACTTGGTTATCTTTCAGATATGATTGGATAAAAAAATGCGGCTCCTCAAAGTGAGTTGAGCATCATACTTATTTTCCCAAAACTATGGACATAACTGCAAAATATCTGATGCCCTAGTTTTCTCTGGAAGTAGTGTTAGGTCCACAATTTAAAGTCCAAAAAATGAGAAAATTCTTACATAGAAATATTCTTCCTCCTAGGGTGATTTTTATGGTCCTCCTTCAACTGATTGGTGGAGGGAAGTTCCTGGGAGAGGAAGCCTTAGTTTTTCTCTGCTATCTTCTGCAAAATTGACTGATATTGTTTCTACTATATCTCAAAAATTTGTACTCCTCAAGGTATGAAACTTCATCCCGAGGTATCATGTTCTGTCTTATTTCCAACCCCATAGTTTAGAAATAATTGGATTCACCAGGTGTGACTTACACTACTACATTTTGACCAAAAATCCGACGGCCGTCATGTCGGATTTTCGACACTTTCCTGTCGCATGTACGACACTTTGATTTTTTTTTAAGCGTCAGAAACCTGTCATCGGTTATCCGACACCTGAGTAACCGTCGGTTAAGCGAAACCTGAGTAACCGTCGGTTAAATTTCAAGCGTCGGTTAAGCGACAGCGTGTTTTCGACGGCAGTGAAAGTTTTTTGAGAAAATAAACCTCATGCCGTTGGTTAAGCGACAACACGGTCGTCGGATAAGCGACGGTATTAAGAAAAAACTTCGGAAAAGAGACATTTAGAAGCGTCGTATAAGCAACGGAGGTTAAAATAAGCGTCGTTTAAGCGACGGATATCCCAAATAAGCGTCGGAAATGAGACATGTGGGAGCCGTCGCTTAAGCGACGCTTGTGACTGGTTTTTTAAAAAAAAATATAAAAAAATGAAACCCGTTTACCTTAAAGTTGTTCCATCTTTCAAAGTTGATCTCCACATGCTGAGGGCTCATCCATGCATGTCCTGGAACCAATTCCTCGATACAATCAACATATATTACTGATCCAATCACCACGATTCACCCATTACTACCGCTGCTGGGTTACCTACAGGCTGATTTGCATCAAGGAAGAATGTTCTATCGCTGGAACTGCAGAGCATTCTGAGGTTTGCCTATTAGTGACATGACGGTGGCTGCTATATGCTTTGATGACAGACCTGCTTCTTCAATTTGGTCCTTAGGAGATCCATGATCAATATATCGATCCGGGATCACCATTGGTCTCCACTGCAAAAGAAAAATGATAATACAAGAATTAGCATGATGATTTAGCCTTACAATTCAAGTTTAATGAAGGAGAGGGAGATTGATGCAAAGAGCCTACCTTGAGCTTTCCATCAAGAAGCCCATGCAATGCAAGAAAGTGGGAAACATGAGATACAAACCCTCCAACGGAACCTTCTTCCACAGTAACAAGGATTTCATGTTCCTTCACCAATCTCCGAATCAGGTCCCCGTCCAGAGGCTTGCAGACACGAGCATCAGCAACAGTAACTGATATGCCCTGCTCAGCTAGCACCGCCCTAGCTGCAAGGCAATTTTGGACTATTGAACCATAGCCAAGAATGGCAATATGAGTACCCTCTGCAAGAATAATCCTGCCTTTGCCAATCTGTTTCACACAAACCAAAAAATGTCAGCGGAATTCAGGAGGAGGGAGACTAATAATATCGAGCGAAATCACATCATATGGATAATGCCACTTAAACTCATAATCTATCCTGTAATGACATTTAGAATTTACAAGCTGTCCTATAATGCATATATATCTCTCAGTTATATAAACTCTAAATATTTGCTAACTACATCAAATATTTCATTACTTCGAAATTTCCTGGCATAGAAGGATATGCAGAGTGAGGCTTATATTCTTGCACTGACTAGTAACCCAAAAGTGTGAGCTTCAGGGAAAAACCTTCAGAGGGGTTCCTTTGTTGTTTGGAGGCAGAGACACACCAACTCCATTGCCTCTGGGGAATCTAAAACAGCTTGGACGATCATCGATTGCTGCAGAGGTTGCCACCATGTGCATGAGCTCTGCCTCGTCGGAAGGAGCCATTACAACCATGTTGGGTAAACAAGCCATATAGGTGACATCAAAAGCACCACAGTGTGTTGGACCATCTTCCCCCATTAACCCTGCTCGATCAAGGGAAAATCTCACAGGGAGTTTCTGCAAATCAACATCATGAACCACCTGCAAATACCACAGCCAACCTAACAAGTCTTAGCAATTCCAGCTCTCTAAATTTCATTACTTTATAACCTAATTAATCTCATGCATCGAGAGAGGTAGTGATTATCCAGGCTAAGCTACAGTTGGATTTTCGTGCCTGGGCATCTACTTTCAGCCATGTTCTTAACTTTAATCAATCCCAAATGTGCCTGCTACTAAATACTGTTGTAACTGCAGCTAGTTGTACAAATCCATAAATGAACATAAAATTAAAAAGAACATAACCTGATGAATGTAT
>LPNX010499042.1:763858-776599 GCA_001517045.1 Pseudotsuga menziesii
GGGGGATAGTTGGAGAGGAAAATACCTCCCACACTTTATCTGTGTCAAGAACTTTATCAAGAAAAATTGCACCAGCTATGGATTCCACTATGTCACCAAGGACTTTTGGAGCCTTGAAATCTCCAAGACCAAAGGAATTAACTCCTGGTTTATCAAGTTCAACTTCAATGTCCTTTACAAAGTCACGAATCTGCATTATATTTATTAGAAAAATGTCAGTATATTCAAAGACTACAATAAATCAACAAAAGGTCAGTTGCAAAAGACACCAACTATCCAAAAATACCTGTGCTTCTAGTGCAGTTGATCCATGTCGCAAATGCAAATGGAGTTTGTTTTTCACTGCAACACGTGCAAAGTTCTCATTGTTCACTGCTGCAGCACGCAAATCAGTAAGGCGTCCAGGTGGAAGATCAATATAAGTAAAGAAGAGATGCCTTGTTATGAGATGATCTAAAACTGCATCTCCAACAAACTCCAATCGCTGATAGCAAGAGACTCCTGATGAGGGACGTGAGGCATGTGTAATAGCCTCAACCAACAAAATTTTCTCATTGAATTTATAATTTAGGGCACATTCTAACTTATCAAAATCGATACTTCTCAGAACAGATTCTGGAACCTTGCAGCCACGCCTAGCCAATTCCCCTTCTTTAGGATCAAATTCTGTTGGAATTCCTATCCAATTCATAAGATGGACAGCAGCATTCTTTTTCCCTTCAACATAATAAAATCCAATCAAAGCTTCAACAACATCTACTAATGTCTTGCTTGATAGAACCCTGTAACAGCTGGAATCACCCTCAATTTCTCCATCCTCCATGGGCTCATCCTCAAACTCTTGAAGATTAACATTCTTATGCACACTTGTTTCATTCTGTGGGCTGTGCTCCACATCATCCATAACCTCTGCATTATCTGCTTCATTGGTATCTTCATCAAAGACTGGAAGAACACTAGGAGCAGCCCATCTAGATGGAGCAAAGCGATCTGCCTGCATATAGGCTTGTAGTCCCTTATCGAGGGCATATTGATACAGCACAACATTACTCACAGTCTGCTGCCTCATGCGAGTAAGCTGTCCCTCGTGTTTCTGTGGATATTTGAGAAACAAACATCTACTAACAACCCACTTCAGATATGCATCTCCTAAGAGTTCTTCCCTTTCATAGCAGAATGTATCCTGACAAGATGCAGCAGTCAAAGCTTCCAAAATCTGGATAATCTTCCAAAGTTAGTTACATAGACAAAGAAACATACTGATTAATTTCTAAAAAGCTTAGCTAGGCTCTACCACAGGAATGGTCTTTGAGAAAGGGATACCTTGGAGGCTGGAATTGGATAGTTGATTTCATGCTTAAGCTGAACTGCAAGAAGCATGCTCTCAACTCTCCTCATCACTGATGGCAACCGTTGTGCACCTAACAAGGTATCCTGGAAATGGATGCAATTATTTAAGCAAACATAGATTACTCACCGATTTGGGGCATTCTATCGGCCTTAGCATGACCTCTGCAAACCCTCCTCTGCCTCTGTAAACCCTCCTCTGTGTGACCTCTGTAAACCCTAATCTACCTTTGCAAACCTTCATCTGCGTGACCTCTTCAAATCCTCGTATGCCTCTACAAAGCCTCCTCTACATGAAATCTGTGGCCCTCTGCTCTACGAGCTCTATCCCATGTGGCCCTCTCCTCTTCGGGCCCTCCTCGACCGCCCTCTCCTCTGCAAGCTCTGTCCCTTACGGCCCTATCCTCTTCGACCCTCTCCTCTTCGGCCCCTCCTCTACAGCTGTAATGGGTTAAAGGTTTATTTCCATCTATCCACTGCGACCCATCTCTTATGTGCCTTCTATCCACTGTCTAATAGTCCCCTGTGTGCCATCTATCCACTGTGACCCCTCTCCTCTCTTTCTTTCACTGGTGTTACCTCCAGGATGAGAGACCAGTCGTTGTAACGTTGGCCGTAAGGAGAAAATAAAGACTCAACTGGGCTGGTTGAATAGAGAACAGGTAGCTCCCCAGAGGAGTGAATACTCAAGGTTTAAGTGCCAGAGCCAGCAGCTCAAGCAAGCCCGTCTCTTTCACTGGTGTTACCTCCAGATCTGTTTGTGGCGCGGGGTTGTAATTTGTGTTTGTTCTTGTTTTTTGTTTTTTATTTAGTTTATTTTAGTTTTATTATATTATATTTTTTTATTGTTTTATTTTATATTAATCAACACAACAATAATTTACATTGACATCTCTCACATAGCATAGCGATTATCAACAAATTATGTATATCATGTGATAAATAACTTGCCATCGCTTAAACGACGGCTCCTCCGTCGCTTAAGCGACGCTTACTATCCATAGTCTACTACAATGAAATAATAACATTGTTGTATCATGTGATATAAATAACGCGACGTCAGTTTAGCGACGGTTATGAGAATATCCGTCGCTTAACCGACGTGTGTGGCCACATTTTAAAAAAAAATGGATCCTTGTGATTTTTGGTAAGCTTAAACAGAGAAATCCATGCGCCGTCAGAAGTAACCGTCGGATTTTGGTTCGAAATGTAGTAGTGTTATGTGAAGTTTCCCAGGGTGAATTACTTCAATATTATTCAACATATCGAACTTGTATGGATTTTCCCATGTCATTGGTTAACCTTGGGAATATGAAACTTTTACCACATAAATTTCAGTATGTTCCCTATTTGTAACATCTTGTAAAATTTCATTTGGACCTTCCTAGCCCGAGATATAGCAATTCTCCCCAGGTCACTTGTTTAAGGCTGAATTTTGGGAGAGGTTGGAACCCTGAGTTGGAGGAATCATATATCCTATTTTATAGTGAATATGAGGCTGAAACTTTTACAAAGGGTACAAAAATATTGTATATTCTTCCTATTAAAGTTTCAACTCGTGATCTTCTCCAATCTAGAGTTATAGTGAAAGTCATAGCATTACTAGTTTTTATCTTCAAGGGTTTTCAAGCATGAAACCCTAATCTTCAGTAGTTGTAGTTGTAGCAGTGTTTCGGAAACACAAAGTGTTATTTCAAGGTGGATATGATATCATGTTATATTTTAATGGTTATACAATATATAAAAAAATTTAGCATCATAACATCATAACCATAAGAAAAGGATCACTGAAAGAAAGACAAGTGCAACAATACAAGAGAACACAAAGATTTTCCTCAGGGAAACCACAAGGGAGAAAACCCCACAAAACTTCCTCAGTATAGAATTCAACCAAGTATAGTGTAAAATCCTAGCAAAAAGAATAGTTGATCATCTTCCATATTAGACTCTCTCTCTCTCTCTCTCTCTCTCTCTCTCTCTCTCTCTCTCCAGTACAATACTTAAGTGTAAGGTGTGTGAGAATGAGAGAGGTGCCTCACTTATTTATATTCATTAGGTGAGTGCCTCAAAAAAATAACAAGGTAGGCCAAGTTCCCTAATTGGGGGAGACCTACCTTGAAGAATCAAAACACATTTTATATATTACTTTTTTGGGTACTATTGCCTCGAATGACAACAGAGGCTTTAACTCATGACTTTTACATGACCAATTAAATCAAGGACATCTCCGAATGGAGTAATAAATTATATGAATGAGAATACAACACAAGTAGAATAGAATATATTCTGAAGTTACAATTCTTTAATGTGAAACTTACATCAATTTTGGTTTCCCAAGTTCTATAATTCTAGATCCTTTGTCTTCTCCTCATCCATCAAACTATAAATAGAATCCATGCCAAGGGTGAAAGAGAGGAAGAGAAATAGAATCCAAATTCTGCTCAAATACAGAGAGAGACTCTCCCTTCATGCATAAATTTCCATTGAGAAATCGGAATATTTGGTGATATGTAAAGGAGGATATTGGATCAAGTGGCCAAGGAAGGTCCTCTATCATGGTTCAAGGTGAAATTGTAAATTGATCTATGATAAATACACATGTTTTTGGTTTCCCCCATCCATATTGTTGTTGTCTATGTTTCATGATTGATCTAGTTATTCCATTACATGATTAGATATAACCTATGCATTGATGAGATGTTGGAACAAGTACATTTCCTTTGAATCTTTGTATGCAAGGAGTAGGTGTTAAAGGATGGAGTATATGATCTCTAAGGAATACATCAGACAAGACGTATGAAGGATAACCATCTGGTAGAAAGTTATGCTTCATCCTTAGTCATGTTTTTCATAATTGGAATGAAACTAGTGACATAACATCCTAATTTCTATATTGGGTAATGGAAACACCCAAGGGACTTATCACCTATCAGTAGGACATATTTCTCCATAACAGAATCAGAGACTCCACTAGGGAATGATTCTTGGTTGTATGATTTCATTAGTTTTCTTAGTCTTTTCTTGAGATTGGTTCTTGATATAAATTTGTTTGTCTCCTCTCTTGACATATGAGGAGTGGTCCACTAGTGGAAAATGAGAGATTAGTGACCAAAAAAATGACCAAAATCCGCATATCAATGACCACTTTTGGTTTGGCAATCACTGGTGGCTAATTTGCGGTCTTTTATTACATGACCAAAATTGGTCATTTATAGCTTGTCGGTTGGTCATTAATTTGGTAATATATTTGAATCAATGACCAAATATATGACCACATTTGTGACCAAATTAATGACCACATGACAAGCTAGAATATGACCAAATTTGGTCACGTAATAAAAGACCATAAATTAGCCACAAAAACTGATTTTTGGTCATTGATATGCGAATTTTGGTCATTTTTCTGGTCATTTATATCTCATTGTTTGACCACATATCTCTCAATTATTGGTCATTTTATTTGCGAATTTTGGTCATTAATCTCATTTACTGGTCACTAATTTAGTCATTTTTAGTCGCTTTATGTATGGTCATTATATTTTAGTAGTTTTAATGGTGTCCATTATTAATCAATATAAATTTTTAATTTGATATTACGTTTAAATTAAAAAAATAATCATACATTTATTCTCATCTAATACACATGCGAATTATGCAATGTCACATTATAATTAATTACAACACTTGTAAATAATATCTAATACACATGTAAATCATGCAATGTCACATTAATTAGTTAATAATTACAACATTGGTACATAATATAAAGTACAACCATATATATAAGTTTTAAACCACAAATTATATTATATGAAATATCAAAAGTATTACAATAAATATGAGTTTTCTCACAAACACATATTAATTTTCATATAAATTTATAGGAAAATCATCACTTTTCAAAATATTACAATGGATAAACCATCATACTTGCACTTGGTTGCAAAACCATACTTAGATCCCACATCAACAGCTTCAAAACCATACTTAGATCCCACGTCAGCAGCTTCAAAACCACACTTAACAGCTTGAAAGCCTCAACATCAGGGTCTTCATACTGAATGACAAATCCTCAGTAGCGGGCTCTTCATACTCAATGGACCACTTATAAGTTAAGCTCACTCCTACGAAATCAAATAAAACTAGCAATTGCCCCAAGGAAGGTGCAATAATATGCCGTGAAGGTAATTGTTAGCGGGTAAGTGAGAACAGGTAGTCTAGTATCTATCATTGCCTAACCAGTATAACCTATTAATAAGAAAAAGAACATCATTGGAAAACACATAAGAATTCTTGTTAACCCACCAATCTATTTTGAAACTGTTTGATAGTTTAGAAAAAGGCTTATCTGATGAGGAGTTAGTGGATAACCTAGCTGCCTACATATTTGTTTGCACTTTCACCGTATGAAGCTAAAGTGAGAACTTTGTTCACATTTGTCTCAAACATCTTGGTGCCAAAAAATTTACTTCATGTCAAAAATTCTTCATTATGAAAATATATTTGCTGCACTTAACTTTTAGTGGAGTTAACATCTTCAAACCTAGGAAATTGGTAGATATAAAAGATCTTCATAATTGTTATCCTTCGAATCCAAGGATTATTATATAATGATTGGATGCTATGAGGGTTGGTTTGAAGGTCATTGGGGCTTTTAAGGAAAATTGTAAAGAATGATAATGTAAGAAATATAGAATTCCCAATGTGCCTCGGTTTAATGATAAGTAGCCTCTTCTTGGTTATATTGATGGTGTTTCTCAAGAGAGGGGAAAAACAATGAACAATGAACAATTGGATAATTTTTCCTGTGAGCTCCATCTGAGCCTTCATTACAGTCAAACAGTGTTCTGTGAAATAACCTCGCCAAATCTCACAAACAAATTCCCATCAGAAGTGCTGTTTGTGCTTCCTGTACCATCTCTGTGATTTCCTTCCACATATTCATCTAAGTATCTCCTGTAGTTGTTGCTGGGTGTTGGTTGGTTTACTCGAATACTTGGAGTTTGTTTAGAAGCTGGTACTAATGACTGCAAAACTATGGCAACCTCATGCATGGTGGGGCGGTCAAAAGGCTGTCTCTTTGTGCAAAGCAGTGCAAGCTGAAAGATCTTTCTTACAACCCCAAGATCTATTCAGGTTGCTTCTACTTCTTGGTCGACAGTTTCCATTACTGTATTGTTGTCTGATTTTGATAGAATCTACATTCAAATGGCCATGTCAATAAAACTAAAGGTTATTTCTATATTTTCTTGGTCTATGCAGTATCCCAAGACAAAGAGAACAAAGCCAAGTGAAGCAAATTGACAGAATATAAATCTTATCACCTTACCAGCTGAAGCAAATTAGAGTCGCTATCCACAGCTTTTCTCCCAGTTAGTAGCTCTAAAATAACAATGCCATAGCTTTACACATCGAACTTCTCATTAAGCCTCAATGTCCTTGCATATTCAGGGTCAATGTAACCAATGGTACCCATAACATAGGTAGAGGTGTGAGTTTTTGCAAAGGGGATACACTTGGCAATGCCAAAGTCTGACAAATGTGCTTCAAAATTGTCATCTAAGAGAATGTTGGAAGTTTTTACATCTCTGTGAATAATATGTGGGTTACAGTCATGATGGAGATATGCCAGACCTTGTGCAGCTCCCAAAGCAATCCTTAGACGTGTGTTCCAGTCTATCTTAATCTTCTTTGAAGATACTACATACAAAGAAACATTGTTTAGATTCTCCAATTCATCGATTAGCAAACATCAATCATATATGAAAGGTTGGTAGAATCTCATGCTAGGCCTATATGTATCTTGTACAAGTAAAATTCTTGATAGCTTTGCCATCCATTTCACTTACCATGTAATATGTCCCACAAACTTCCATTTACCATGTAATCATAGAACAACAAATTTCCATGTGGAGAAAGAGAGTACCCATGCAAACTGACAAGATTTCGATGTTTGATGCTTCCAATAGTCTCTAACTCTGTCTCAAATTCCCGCAAGCTTTGTGGGTAGTGCGTGTATAGTCTTTTAATAGCAATTGGCTTACAGTTCTTAAGAACACATTTATAAACTGTGCTAGTAGCACCATAACCAATTACATATTTCTCATTCAAATTTTCTGTAATGCACATTATTTCATCATACATGTGAAGGGACATATCCATGTGCAATATTACTAGCCTTGGAGAACCTGATCAGGACATCAATGCATTTTTTAATGAAGTGCATAGATATTGATTTGAGATAATACTTTATTTCTATGATATAATCTAGACAAATGAGAAATGTGGCATAATAATACCTTGATCCATTTTTCTTGCTAACCCTTTGGTGAATGGTTTAGGCTGATTTGAACGGTAGAGAGCTATGATAATCATAGACACTAATAAAATTGAGCCCAGAGAGATGCAAACAATAGCTAGTGTTGAGATAGAAGCTGTTCATTTTCAAAATCAATATGATACATTTATAAATATAATTTCCCAGGAAATTTGATCATAAAACAGAACTAATATATGTAATTTGACTTGTAAAATTTAATTTTGTTTTCACCTTTTGATTGCCTAGCGTATATCCCACAAAGTGATCCAATCCAATCACCATAGAGACTTGGATTTCCTAAAAAGATGAGGTAATAATCAATCCTATCAGATCAAATGCACAAACCCACTAATATCTAGAACACATACTGAATTTGATCCAGAGATAAAATGTTTCGAATATATCTATACCTTTCTGGGGTAAATCTTGTAAAGTTCTTTATGGCAGGAATATTCCCAGACAAATTGTTGTAAGAGAGATTTCTGTGAAACAAATGAACCATTTCCAGTCAATCAGTAGAAGTTGAAATATAAATATTACTTCCTTGGAACTTCAAAATGAAATGAAGTTCAAATAGGAGTGATTTAGACTAATTCTTATAGTGTAGTAAGGCTGAAGCAGTTGGTCAACTGATATGGCACCTCCCCTGATAAACTGTTGTTATTCAGAATCATATATATCATCCATCTCCAGAATTATTTTCAGAATAATCAAGTTATTTTCATAATAATTGTGAACCTATTAAATAAATTGTATCTTAGGTCATTCGAAGAAACTTACAACGAGGCCAAATTTTGTAGCTATCCAAGTTCTTGAGAATAGTACCCGATAATTGGTTAGCAGAAAGGTCTCTGCATTGAAAAGATGTCACACTATGCTACTTTTGTTGAAGTGACCATGGGTACACTAAATAGAGATGTGGAAGGAACAAGAATTCTTTGCAAACAACACAAACCATGCAAGTACTTACATATCCCCAATGCTTCTTAGATTTCCAAATTCTGCTGGGAGAAAACCACTCAGTTTATTGCCACTCAAGTTCCTTGAATTCACAATCCAATAGAGACCATGATGGGTTAATAGTTATCTCACCCACAAAACTTGATTTGTTCTCAAAAGAATTCTACAGATGGCTTACAATTTTAAAGATGTTCCAAATCCCTAACAGATCCCGAAATAGTTCCAGAAATATCATTTTTAGAGAGGTCCCTAAATATTCACATCAAATCACAGATCAATTAAAATGTACATTTTACCATTAGAGCAAATTATGTTTCTAGATGAAATTATAACAGGAGCCTTGGAAGCTTAATCAAGACATTAAAATAGCAAGAACTCACAGTGTGTCTAGATTTATAATATATCCCAACTCTATGGGAATTGCTCCCTTGATTTTGTTGGAGGACAGATTTCTGTAAAACCCACAACAAAATCTGTTAATCACTCTGAACATGCTGCATACACTTCAATAATTCATTATGTTAAATAGTTTAATTGTATTATCTGTGACCTACAAACACTTACAAATAAGTTAAGCTGTCAAGTTTACGAAATTCTAGAGGAATAGTTCCATTCAAATGGTTACCATGCACATTGCTGGACAAAGAAATGACAAGAAGAAGACATGACCTCAATATTGTTAGAAAAATGCCAAGATTACTTTCCATAGATTTTCCACTAGGCCTGAAGATTATATCACTTACAAGTAATTAAGAGCAATGCAGGAACTAATGTTCTCTAGGATTGGACCTTCAAGGTGATTTCTGTCAAGATTTCTGTCCAAACAAAATACAATCTAGTGTTGTTAAAATACTTGCAGAAAGATTCCACAATAGATCTATGATTAATGTTGTAGTATATTACTAGGTTTGAATATGTTTCTACCATTTTTGTCTTTACTTTCTTGAAAACTGTATAGACAGAAACTTACAATTCAAACAGCTGTTCCAACTTCCCCAGCTCAGGTGGAATCTGCCCTGTAAGCTGATTGTCATTCAGCTGCCTGCATATCCATATTGGGATTTTTCTTATAATTCACATCCAATTTCTATTTCTTGCATATACTATACATAACTACAGGATGTTGTTTAAAGCTCTTACAGGTAGCTCAGCTTTGTCATATACTCTAATTCCGGCAGAATAGATACAGTGAGATTATTACTGTGAAAATATCTGAGAAGTACAAAGCAAATAAAAAGAGAATCAGCTTCTTGAAAATTGAAAATGAAAGGAAGCTGTGGTCAACATATAATGACCAGAGGTTAGAATTCAAGCAATTAAGCGTGCAAGTAACTTACAGCTTTCCAGTGTAAGTCAAATTGCCTAGGATGGGAGGAATTGTTCCAGTAAGATGATTATCACTCAAATCCCTGCAATAAATATTACTAATGTATCAATGCACTAAAGCATAAACCATAATTGTATAATCAAATCTTTGCTTGGGATCGCAGAGCATTGATCATGTAGGAAGGAATATGAATTGATTGTGCACAAGAAATATACTAACAAAATCCCAAAACATTATGGGTTTTAACTTTTTATTGAGCTGGGATTGCATGCATATTTTAAGGACTGAGGTTACTTTTAATCAGATTAGAAGACATTTTAGTACGATTTAAAATCCAGTAAACACTTTACTTACAAAACAGCCAGAGCCTGCATGAGACCAATTACTTCTGGAATCCTTCCCCTCAACTTATTACCTTGCAGTGACCTATGAAGAAACCACTTCAAAATTAGTCTATGACCACTAAAGCAAACACTTTAATGTCATTTGTTGAATAGTACATACCATGAAACTAATTATGTTACTTACACAACCCACGTGATGTCATATCCCTATCTATTCAATAAAAACATTCTGATACCTATTCTCTTTCATTAAAATAATATACAGCAAAGGGGCAAGATGGATCAGTGATGGCATACGACACTAGAAAACCTATTTTAATCTCTGTATTTTTTTATACTTATAGGGTAGCCACTTGTAAGTTTCGAAGGCATCACGAAGGTGAACCTGATTCCCACTTAAAAGGGAGATGATTCTCTGCAGAGATGAAAATTGATAACAGTTGAACAAATGGAAAAAGGTTGGCAAAAACAAGATAAAGAACAACATATTTAATTAATTCATATAACTATACTTTTCGATATACATGAATAATCATAGAGTACTATTCAGTCGTCCTCATTCCTCAAACATTTAATTGGAAAAGGAAAGATTTTAGTTATTTAACCTCAGCAGTAATGTTTGTCATATAATTACTAGAGTCAGCTGGCAATACGGCCCATCCAATTTGTAAGGTATCTCCTATGTCCCTGACATTCAGAATGTTAACCTGTGTTTGCTTCATGTTTGCAAAAATATATATCCATAAATTGTCACTCTTGAAAACATGAAATGAATAATCTATGACTTCCTTCTAAACAATAAAATTTTGAAACTGTCAACAGGTATTAAGGATTTTTTGACTGTTGAAAACAATCATTTAACAATCTTTTCACTTCATTGGTAGGGTTTATGTTTCACCTGATAAACAACAACTTCCAGCTCCTGTGCCATAAGCTTTTTGAATTCAGTCGCAAGGGACCTGAAAGCCTTAGGATTAACGGTCAGAGACATATATATTTCTATTCCTCCAATTTCCTGATACACTCCTGAATGGTCAGAAACCGAGAATCAATCTCACCTCAATAATGACCATGAACAAATTCTTTGAAGTGCAAAATAGATACAATAGTCTTCAACTTTTCCAGAGCCACATATATGTTTTCATGAGAATTCCAAGATTGGAATCTTTATGAAAGGACCATGTAGGAGATACCTTTGGCCTTCAGTTGTGTCCTCCCATAACATAAAAATAAAAATACAGGTTATTTGAAATGGTTGATTAATTTGCAAGCTGAAACTAGTGCGATGAAATGGATGCTCTAAGATATGATAACAGGAAGATATCAATTATTTACACAAAAGTTTAAAATATCAGTTCAGAACAAATCATACCAATGGAGACAGCTACATACAAACATGATGCAAAGCATGTCAAGGTCAAAAATGATTCACATATATGTGAACATGCTAGCAGAGAATCATGCTAATATCCTAGAGAATCACAAATGCTCATAAAGGATTACACAAACAAAAATAATACTTGGAGATAAACATAATTGTTTAATTTTGATCTTAATTGCAGAAATAGAGAGAATCTTTAGCTTTTGTTAGTTTAGAATTACATTGGGTTGAGTGCCCAACACTTGGATCAAGTTTTGGATCATTTTCGATTCAGTTTTTCAGTTATTAGGTCATGTTTTACTTGCTGGTTTTTCACATTTATTAACAGAAGTAATCAGGGCAGCAAGCTTGTATTTCAATTTAAGTGTTACTGATTGTTTTTAAATTTTAATTGTTAGTTGACCCCTAAAGTCACAAAAGGATTCTCCGCTATGGTTTGCAAGTACTAACCCAAAGTGCAGAGAAATAGTGCAAGGTGACAATGCATTGTTTCTAGTTACCTTAGAACCTCACAGTTTCAAGTGTTAACACAATCCAATAGCCTCAATTAGCACATCAACAGGCTTCCAGGATCCAAAAAAGAGATGTCCTCCCAAGGACTATACACCTTGTCCAACCGCACCTAAACTGAACCCTATTCATCCCCTTCCTAAAATTGGACAATGTAAACCAACCCCCATAGTCAAACCCTTTCTCTCCCCAATTAGGATCAAGGAGCCAAAGAGCAGCCTTATATCTTGCCCAAACATGCTTTTCAAAACCACTGACAACCACTCCCGTACCACCACCCCAATCGTTATGGATTATACAACATTATCCACAATCATAACTAAAACAAAACAAAGTCATTTCCGTCACAAAATTAAAATCTCTATTGAATCCCATGCCTCTCAAAATGCAGTTTCTGAATTCAGAGAGTGACAGTAAATTCAAATGCTTGTAAGGTAAGGAATACCACAACAAACTAAGATGGAATACATGTCTCCAATTTTGTAGAAAACTAATTCTATTTAAATATCGTAAGATATACTTCACTTATAAGACATCTGAAATTTTAGTACAA